>VCRD01002595.1:59586-83609 GCA_006783055.1 Trinorchestia longiramus
GCTCCAGGACAACAACTTGCTCCAAAGCTTGAGTAAAAAGAAATAAACAGGTGCACTCCGTACACTTATACTAGAATTTAACGATGCTTCGTTACAACAACTACTTTAATCAATCTCGTAAGTTAAAAGGGGCATCTTAGTGAAAATGGTAAAAAATTTCGATTTTTGGTTTTTGAGTTGTGATTCTTACGGTGGCAAAAAAAGGGGTATGATCATTTGTAGATATTGGTTTTCTCTTTCCAAAACTCGATTTACTTTTGTTCTAGCATGAAAACTAAGATAAGATCGATTTGGGTCAAAAGTGCAAAAAACATCTTATTTACCCCTGAAATCGCCATTATTTCGAAAAAATGAGAAAAAGTACATGAATAAAATGTGTTCTAGATTCAATTTTACCTACTATGCTACGCTTAGTTTCGTCGTACCATGCATTTAAGCTTTTCACTAAGATGTCCTTCTTAACTGTTCTGAATATTGTTCGCTCGTGCTGAAGAAATGAACTGTTACGTATCAATTCACTACACGGTCCAGAATAAAAATAAGTCACGCTTATTATATGTTGTCGATCTCTTTTCATAAACAATTTCCGCAACGTTCTCTGGTAAAAGAAGTCTGACTCCAACACTCCTTTCATTGGAGTGTAGAATAAAGAGCACTTTTTCTCCCATGTTAAGGCAACAACATTCTTGAAGTGTTTGCGGCACGATTGCCAAGTTTATGCGGTGCCATGAACAAGAACCGTTCTAGTACTGGCCTGTTTGACACAGGCTGTACACTTCGACATCTTGCAGCCGCTCAATGGGGCTCCATAAATACTCATCACTGATTCAACACTGTGAACCCAGGAAAATGAGAGCACAATGAGGCTGCGGAGTAACCGCCCAGTTGGAGCGCATTAGCTCTACTTACCGAGGCGTTGCATTGTCACACCTCGAGCGCATTGTGCTTTCCAGTCCAGCTGCTGGAAGGCGGCGGAACTTTTCGTGTGCTTTGTTGGCACTGAAACGCTGCAACTGTCTAGAGCAGACTGTTTTTAATGCGCTGTATTGTAATTCATTAAGTAAAACTGAGACTAATCAGTCCATAATTAGGCTTTTAAAGTCACTTTGATTTTATTAAATCTGAAATGAAAGTATCATTCATTATGGTAACACTGTGCTGCCTTTGAGTTCTTTTCACCAGTTGGCTTTCACTAAACCCTCTGTCCACATCAGATTATGTCCTGCAATTTAGCTAAATCCTCAGAACAAAGGTGAAAAGTAGGCTTTGTGGGTGACATAAGAGAGCGCTATTTCGAGAATGAATATTTGAAAATCTTTGGTCAATATTCATGAAACACGACATAGAGATTTGAAAAGAGAATTTCAATTGGACAAACAAATAAGTAACGAATATCTATTCAATTCCTATATTTTTTTCGGGCTTCGAGCTGACAGATGCAGTTAAAATTCATATAGTTTCTTTGTGCTAAAGCTATAAATTTAGCGCATATTTTTTACACAGGTATACAGGAGAATGTAAGCCCTTCTTTTTTCACTTTTCCGTCTGGTTGTGTCGATTTATCCCCAGCTCACTCACTCTGTCATTGTCTAGCCGTAACTCTGGCGTCTCCCACGGACCCTTGTCGCTTGTGGTTCTGCTTGAGTATTTGCAATGCGATCCATCACTGAGGTAACTCCATACCCCCACACCTCGCCCTTTGCACGCGTAACTCCATACCTCGATCTTTACGAAAAATACGTTGCTCCCACCCACACTCGTCCAGAAGTTGGTGATAAAAACCATGTCATGGAGAAGGAAAGCCAAGACTCTTTGAGGTGTTCCCACAGCTTGTAAATTTGCCACCCTTAGCAGTTATTGTTAGAATTTCCATAGAGTGGCTGGGTTTGAAGGTAGTCATTGTATATTGTTCGTTCTTTTGTGGGTCGAGCAGTTCAAGGCCTCATAAAAGTAGGACTACTGAGGTAACATATAGACCACCCTGGCACAGAGCTGTTGCTGTGCACCACAGCTTACCTGATCAAGCAAACTACATATTATTTGCCCACCCAGACTTCAACTAAAACTGATGTTCTCAGTTTATTGCAAAATGGCTACTCATCATTTCGCTTGCACTTCACAAGACTTCAGGTTAATTTCATGTTATTTCGATTAAGTTTCAAGTAATTTCTTGCTTCCATTGCTTTCTATAGACTCTTCCGTGTTAAAATGTATGTACATATGGTCATTAGCGTTACTTTCAACATTTACGTTAACTTCACATTGCCTCACGTCGGTTTTATGGCAGTGCTTCGTATCAATTATGCATCATCAGGCATGTTCATGTTAATTGTGCTTTACTCCTATGCCTTAAACAGGGTGCAGCAACATAACTACCTTTTTTCACAACAAGTTCCTTTAAAAAAAGAAAGTTATGTTGCCGCACCCTTTATATCAGAATTCCGTCTTTTAAGTAGAGCGTAAGGAGGTAGATATTAAATTCCCATTATTACGTAGCTTCAGCACTAAGCCAGGTTGCCTTAATTCTTTATTTACCATAGTCAGGTGAACGTTAGTCCCATTTTAGTTTCCGTGCGTCAAAATATTCTCAAGGCCAAAGATAGACGCATCTGTGACTGTGCTCCGCCCAGTTAGAGGGTGGATCACTACCACAGCACCTCCCCAGCAGAAGGTGAATTACTACCACAGCACCTCTCATGAGGTGGATCACTACCACAGCGCCTCCCCAGCAGAAGGTGGATCACTACCACAGCACCTCCACAGCAGAAGGTGGATCACTACCACAGCACCTTCCCAGTAGAAGGTGGATCACTACCACAGCACCTCCCCAGCAGAAGGTGGATCACTACCATAGCAGCGTTGAGGTTTCCGGAGCGCTGCTTGGACTTGGACTATCACGCTCTAGAATTCAGTGTTTCTCAAGGTATTTTTCAATAACCGCCTCCTTAGGACACTATTTAATTTTCCACCGCCCCCTAATGATTATATTACTGTACATTGTACAGTAGTATACGCCCTCCATTCAAGGCGTACTCTCCTACCGCCCCCTTGCATTTCCTCTACGCCCAAGAGCGGCTGGTGTACGGACCACTTTGAGAAACACTGCTCTAGATGGACAATGTTCATATAATTCAACTTTGAATTTTGGGAGCGTAATTTTTTTCAAATATTTTCTTCCCATTTTTTTGATGGTTGCCATGCTGATGCAAGAGGATAAAGCTAGATTATAATATTATTTGTTTTGCGAAGGAAGTAACAAAGTATTGATACAAAAGTGGCATTTAACACATTTCTTGCTAAGTGACCCACCGGTGGGTCACTCAGGTTAGGTTCTGTAATTTTTTCAGAGCTTTCTAGTGACTGTGTGTTAAAGGGAAAGATTTGCACCGGCTGGGCAATCGCAGGAAACGTGTTAAATAACTACGGGCAGGCACTTCTGCTGTTATTTTCATGATACATAAGAGGAAGAGCACTCTAGGTTGATTATAAATTTAGGATACAAAAGATTTAGTTTGATAAGGAAGATCAAGTCACTCATTGGTCATGCTGGCGCAAACAGGTCTTAGTGTGCAGCCAGGAAGAGAAATTCTGCTCAAATTCTTCATAATAAAAGAAATTTCGGCTTTTTCAGTATGATATTTTCAATACGTTATCTGAGATCAGTGTTATTTACCGCACTAAGCCGCTCATAAAACGCGCCTTCTATCGCTTCGTTGGTGCCCCGACCTACGAATTACTACAAGATATTATACAAACGAGGTTCTTAATATGCAAACGCTTTTAAAGTTTCTGCGAGAAAGCGCTGCATAATTTCCGACAAATTTCATTATGTTGACTGAGTGGCTGACTGCCTCTCGTTGTGGCGGTCAGTTTGGCTTGGGGAAAGTTTTTTCTTCAGGAACTTGTGAAGCAATATTTTTGTTTAAAGGTGGATTTACGTCAATCCAAATGCCACTCTCACTTTATCAACGCTTGCCTTTTGCTCTGCTAAGGCGCAGGTCACGATTAATTTGTTTGGCCTGGAAGTCACGAAAACAGAAAACTAAATGAAATGAAAATGCTAGATATGCAGTGACACTATTTAAAGGAAAGCACATGCAAAAAAGCACAAGTACGAACTGGAAGGAAGTAAGCAAAGCAAATAATAAGTGCGTTTAAAATTTTTTGATGTGGAGAATTACTATTCAGGCTTTCAGTCATGTCAAAGTAATATAAAAAATTCCTTATTGAACAGCATTAAGGCGAACTAGGATCTAGAAAGGAAAGTTGTGTAACCTGCGGGTTTTATGGTAACATAAAGGACTGTTTTCCCTCAAAGCCTAGCAAACAACAGCAAACAGCAGCTATTTTGAATATTACGAACGAGTTTGTAAAACTGCTTCGAAAGTTAGTACACCAAAAAATATATTATTTTCGTAGTAGAAGCCCCTACAACTGATTCAGCTTATTAAATATCACATTTACTTGCTTTATTTACTTCTGTGTACTGTATTTGTAAAACACCACTTGTGTTCCATTCAACTCTTCACGTTATGGTCAAACAGAGTAGGTAGGATTCACTATTCGTCACACAGTTGTTGTAGCAAGCTGTAGTAAAATAAATTTTGAAATTCCATCACATTCCTTCAAGAGGAGCGGCACGTCTCCAGCACTCCACCAGTTCTTTGCCAGCACTCTACCAGCACTCCACCAGCACTCTACCAGCACTCCACCAGCACTCCACCAGCACTCCACCAGCACTCCACCAGCACTCCACCAACACTCCACCAGCGCTCCACAACACTCCACCAGCGCTCCACCAACACTCCAGCAGTACTCTACCAGTACTCCACCAGTACTCCCCCAGTTCTCTGCCAGCACTACCAGTCATTCCAGTCTCTGCTATTTCATGACAATTCTGTGTTAGAATTGATAATTGTACTCAAAATTGCATTCCTAATATAATCTTCCCTATGACAAAAAGTTTTAATTTCATGTACGGGAGAATAAAATAAACTCGTATTGATGTTTAAATTGATCGCAATTTTGGATAACTGTTTAACTGTAAAGTTTTAACCTTATAAGTCTTGAAGGAAGTTTAAATGTTCAGAACTGTTCAGTCTTTTCCTACAATCTATATAAAAGCTGGTTTCATGAACTGACTGCCACCGACATTCTACCGACATTTGTTCATCCAGGCCAGACGCAGTCGCCCCTGCCACCTCACCTTCTTTCCTCTTACATGGCAGCGGGCGTAATTGCAGGCTTGGGCAGAGGAGGCTCCGTAAGATGCCCCCAAATTTATTGGCAAGGAGCCCTAATTAAATGACTATAGAAACCGAATACGTAATCAAGTTGGGGAAAATTTAAAGGGTTTCGGTAATGGGCACTCAACATTCTCGGAATGCTTCATCTGAAAAGAATAACATCGAGTGCCATTTACTTGCTAAGTTTGTCGGCTGCAGGAGTTGGGAGGCTAACGTAACCTCTACGGCTTGCAAGTAATGAGTTTTAAAGTGGTGGTGATTACATGGGTTTCTTTGCATGATTTACGCATTGATTATTGCACAGAAAAAGAGCAACGTCTACATTTTCAGCTGGTATTGAGATGTTAATAGGCAGGAATATCCCTCGCGAAGGCCAAACGAAATGAAATGGAAACGTATGGACAACCAGCAGCTCATTAAACATGTTCATTTAGTTCAAGTTTTCTTCATTCATGAGACGTAGACCCTAAGTGTGGAGGTAATGTTCTAGTTACGGAAAGATAAAAATATGGAGCTCCCTTTCTTTACGCAATTAATCCTGAACTATGTTTGAAGTATAATATTTCCTCTACTTCTTTTTTTTCAAAATGTGACTCCAGTTGCTGAAGATTATTGCATGATTCAGCGCGCGCAATACTTTTTTTGCTTCTACTTGTCTGGCTCATTGCATATTCACGCAAATGAAATAGATTATATATTATGGGCTACATATTAAAAAAATCCTAGACTAATTTGCTCACTTAGATATGGATTACGTTGGAATGAATTTCTTCTTGTATCTCATAGAATAGGTGAGCTAACTCTCGTAGGACGCCGTCCAATATGACGACGCAACTACGCAATCTCACGCATTTTTATAATAGATCAAGTTTTTACCTGAGTGAACCCAGTGAGTCCGAGTAACATAAAGAGTTTCACATAACAAGCTTGAAATTGAAAGCAACAGCTTCATTTAGTTTGAGAGCGCGCGCGAGTTAGGGAGGCCTGAGGGAGGCGGTGAGGGTTCATAATGGCCATAATAAGGACGGTGCTAATGACAGACCACTTCTGTGGCCTATTGTTCTCAGCTTATCGGCATTTGAGCCAAATAAGCACCCGTAGAAATATTATGAATTACCTCGTAGAAAGTTCAGCTGTTGGAACCCTTCGTTCGGTCACGCTGTCCTCATACCAGCAATTACTCTCAAGTTGTAGTGGAAGCCCGAGTTTCCCAACGCGGTGGTGGACTTAAACCTGCCCAGGTGTGCCGTTGTGGCTTGTACTTTGTACGACGTCGGTGGCCCTGAAACCGTGTTGTTTTGTCGCGTCATTATACTCGTATACCAAATATTTGTACACAAACTGAAATAAGCACGGATAGTTGTAAGAAATTAAAACTTTTTAGCAAGCACAATTGGCGTAAGAGTATGAAGAACTCCTCAGACTCTGACTCTTCACTCAAGAAGCGTGAAAACCTGTCATCTTCCTAATACGAGCTTATCTTTGTCAAGGGTGTTCCGAACTTCTGTCTTGTGCTGACGCTCGGAAAAGGTCATTAAGTAGACTGAACAAGCCAAAGCAATGCCACTTCTAACGATTTAATCCCATCAAAAACGCCGCCTTTGATCTTCTCAATGACCACAAGACCTCTTTGAGTGCTCTAATGAATCGTCGATTCCAGGCGCACGATACAAATCACACGAGCTTTGTTCCGCGTTTTTGGAGTTCCTTTGGAGGCTCTCAGGGCCGTACGCTCAAGTCGAGAGCCTTTGTCTCGTGCGCCGGAACATTTGGTCCCGCCACACCAGCGTCTCTCCGACTCCTCGTTAAGAGATGTTCTGTTTGTTGAGCTAATGGCAGGCCTCCGCAGCTTCCAGTTACATCATCTCGATCCTCGTGATGCTTGATAAGTCAATCACAGTTCCTCGCCTAGCATTCATTGGCATTTCGTTGAGGGCTTTATGAAGGCATTCTCAGTCTGTTTCAGCCCTAACAGCGTAATCCGACTATTTTTCAGCAAAGAACTTGATCTACGTTTATTGAAAATGGATTCCATCGAACGATTTTTAAAATGTTAAATCATAATTTAACCATCTATATCAGTAACACAATTTTTAAATTTTAGGTGTACAAAACTACGTTCAAGCCAAAGTCTGACGGATGTTTGGCTTTGGGTAGGACATGAATATTTTCCACTATTGAAGTGATGACATTAGGTGACTTTAAAGAGCAATTACTGCGTCAACAACACAGTGAAGGAGATGCCCCGTAACACCTGCTTCCTCCCGCACACAAAAGGTATTCGAAAACTACATCGAATCACGAAATAGAAACCCTGTACAAAAACAGCTTCGGACCGCGTCTTTGTAGGACGCACAACTTTGTCGCTCATTGGAGTTTGGAACTTCGGTGCTTGATATTAGATCGAAATGACCAGCTTGACGTCGGCAGCGGAAGCTCAGGTCGAGCTTCACAAGCTGTATGATGGATGGACGACGGAGGGTAACTCGAGATCAGCGTACAACGGCGCTGCGGATGTTGAGGCGGGCTGGGGGTGCCTTTTCCAAGTCGCTGGTGGTTTTCGCTACAGTTTCTTATTGCAAGACTAGGACAAACTTATGGGCTTATGACTTATAAGAAGACTTATACAACGACTTATAAGTCTTATAACGTATTAGAAGACATATATAATTTGTAAGAACACTTATAAGGAGACTTATAAGACATATAACTTATAAGAAGACAAGTTTAATGCGAATACATGTGGACAGTGAACAGAACTCCGGTTGTAAGTAAACTGGAGATGACAGAAAACTTTCTGAGATGTCAGCTATCGAAAGCGAGTTAATTATCTCTCATTTCTTCATGAGTGAGGGTTTGCAGAAGCCTGTAGGCTTAGTGACGATAGAGTGAAATGATTCTACACCATCAGAAGAGATAAATTTAACAGCCTCTTGTTCTCAAAAAGTTTTATTGAAATAGGTATCATCTGCGCGTAGAAACTATTTATATAAAAACATCAGTTGATCGATCTTAAATATTTTTTTTCATCATAATGATCTCCATCAATTTGATTTGGTTACAAATTATTTTTAGGATATTGGTATCGTAAATTTGTAACAGTAATTAAATGTTGACTGCTATCACAAAAGACTTCAGCAAACAAATCACGATGCCTAGAATGACCGTGTTCTTCGATTTCGCAGAATTGCGTTCCTTTTTATTTCCTCAAGCATTTCAATTTGCCCTGCAATATCTTGCGGTTTGTTACACAGTTAATCAATTTAGGATACCAATATCGCGGTGTGTTACACAGTTGAGGTTTATGAATCTCGCCACTAGTTATAACTAAGGCTGGTGTCAATAACATTTGCGAACTAAACTAAAAAATATCTCAGAAGTTGTCCACACACACCATTGCAGTCATGCAGCTTCAACTGTTCATACCTTCGTGACGAAATTACTTTGCGAGTTACTTTATTTCGCTCGTCTATAGCATGTTTGTGAAACGCTGACATGAACATGGAATATTTTTTGTGATAATTATTTGGCCGAATCGGATTGCTTTTGATGAGTGGCAGGCAGCGTGTGCACCAGAGTCTTGTAGAGCTATAATTACCTGCATGTGTCACACAACTGCAGCATAACAATCGCATCGGACCTTTTTCAATGCTGACAGCAGCTTGACGTAGGGAAAGACTTGTTCAGATCCAGGCTAATCTCTAGAACATTACATGACGTCAAATTTTATGTGTATTTGTCATTTTCTTTTGGACCTGCTACCCTCTCCGCCCCTCCACTCTGTTCGCGTCCCATGCCTGTCGCGTTTTTGTGCAGGTCCAGCTGCTTATTTACGGACCCACTTGCGCGACGGTAATTTCATATCCGATGATCGAGAGTTGCTCGCAGTAAAGGGATAAATTTTATCGATAGTTGATCGTAATCTGGAGCAGACAAAAAGTGCCGTTGCTGAGCAGCAGCTCCTGTGAAATGTTTCGTGTAATTACAGCGTACTGGCTCAGAATTTCAGATGCCCCTCCAAGAATCAGGCGATGAACGCTTTTTTGTGGACGTCTCAAGGAGCACGAAGCAAAATTAAATCGAAAAATGAGACTAAATTTATGTGAAAGTGTAGCACGCTCTTCCCAGCGTGCGAGTACAAATGTATGAGAGCTCAAGTAACTTGCTTTATGCGTCATAATTGGACTGGTATATGAAGTGTGGCATTATTTATCGATGAAATTTGGCTTGTAAATAGGAATCATGAAACACAGGTCGGTGAGAAGGAACCTAGGCTCGACCATGGGAGGCGGACAGCAGCAGAAGCTGTGGGCGATCGAGTGAAAAATAACTTTATCATTTCTGCTGATCAGTGGAATTTTTAAATGGTTTTATGCGTGTTCATCAGAGACATAACTCTTATCTATTGCATTAACTACGCACTTGAACGTAATCTCCATTTGTAATATTGTGTTACATACGTAATCATACGAAGGCTCCGCTGGATAGTGGCAGCATAATTGACTGAATTGGAGTCAATACATTGTTAGTAAAGTTGGTCAGGTTACTGTTGTTGGTCAGACCTAACAGCATCATTAGATAGAGTTAGTCAGATGCTAGGATATTACGCGATTTTCAAATTTGTTGTGTTGGTGGAGCGCATGCATTCAGTATGCATTGAATTTATTGATGAAGTCCTGCCCCAGCGTCATTATAATTGGACATAACTTACAGAAGTGTACTGCTTTTGAGAAAGGCAGCCCGTCATCCGAGGGGGAACTGTCCCCGTCGACTACCACAGTTCTGTGCAAGTCCACAGTTTAGAGCAAGATCACAATTTTATGAAGAACTACAGTTTTGCGCAAGTCCATAGTGTTGTGCAAGTCCACAGTGTTGCGCAAGTCCATAGTGTTGTGCAAGTCCACAGTGTTGCGCAAGTCCACAGTGTTGCGTAAGTCCATAGTGTTGCGTAAGTCCACAGTGTTGCGCAAGTTTACAGCGTTGCGCAAGTCCACAGTTTTGCGCAAGTCTTCAGTTTTGCGCAAGTCCCGAGTTCTACAGTCCATGGGGAGACTGGAGGAGGAGGAGGCAATAATTCACCAGCGGGCGTGGACTTCTGAAATTCAGTCTTTTTGTCTTAATGAGTGCCTTTGTTTGGCTCTCATTTCTCAATGACTGCGTGTTATTGGCTGTGGTTTTCAGCTCGAGTTCTGCGCTAGGTCTTTTAAAAAACGGGCAACAATACAAGTTTTGTATAGAAATTCGAAAGAGATATTCAGTTATTATTCAAGCACTAGTGTGTAATTTATTGACAGTCTGACAACTGACTAATTACTCTGGGCTACAGACTGATCACACATCCATACCTTTTACATTATTATTACAATAAATTCTGAGATCACACACACATAAATTTTCATTTTAGGTTTTTGTCTCGAGTACGCGGTGGAACGTCACTCGCCTGGTAGGCCTGGTAGGCTTTGTAAGACTTGTAGGACTTGTAGGCCTGGTAGGCCTGGTAGGCCTGGTAGATTTTGTAGGCCTGGTTGGCCTGGTAGGACTTGCACGTCTGGTAGGCTTATTAGGTCTTGTAAGACTTGTAGGTCTGGTATTTCTAGTAGGTCTTGTAGGGTTTCTACGTCTGATAGGTCTAGTAGATCTTGTAGAACTTTTAGGACTTGTAGCCCTGGTAGGACTTGTAGCCCTGGTAGGACTTGTAAGCCTGGTAGGACTTGTAGGCCTAGTAGGCCAGGTAGGCCAGGTAGGCCGTGCAGGTACGCAGCAGATCAGCAGACCTAGGAACACGTGTTTTTTAATGCTGCCCACCGCTCGTTTGCAGTCATCTGAGCGCAATCACGAGGCTGTCATCTTGAGAACAGGATGGAAAGTGCATGGCCGCATCCTTTCATTTCAGGCCCCCATTCATTGCTGCGCACGCTCAAATAATCGTGGGTGGGCGACTGCATTTTAGAATTCATGGTTGATTTTTTTTTTGTAAATGAACCAAGCATTTTTTTTTAGATTTTTTGCTTAATGAAAAACAGAACGCACACTTATCGAGTGTCATTTTCATTTTTATCTGTGGTATTTCAACTTTGAGGTTCATTTAAATAAATTTTATTGAACGACGTGATATTTGGGAGCACATGATGAGCTGTGGAGTCTCAGGCCGCTGTTGCCTGCGCAACCTGCCTGTACAGTTTACCTGTACAGTCTACCTGTACAGCCTGTCTGCACTAGCCTTTCTGTACAGCAGACATGTGCAGCCTGCCTGTACAGTTTGCCTGCTTCAGTCTGCCTGTACAGTTTGCCTGCTTCAGTCTGCCTGTGCAGCCTACCTGTACAGTTTACCTGTACAGTTTACCTGTACAGCCTACCTGTACAGTCTACCAGCGCTAACCAGCCTGTACAGCCTGCCTGCGCTAGCCTCACTGTAACCCACAGGAATTTTACCTTGACTGCAACACCGACAATTAGAACTCAGTGAGTTCTTTCTATCAGAATTAATAATATGAACAAGTTGTTTGAATTTAGATGTGCCACTAAAAACTAGTTTCTCGGAAGAGAGCACTGAACGTTCGAAAAAAAGTGTTACTATTGTAAGCCAGACATATCTTTATCATCTTTTTGGAGGACTGTTGCCGTGAATTGTCCTCTACATAGTTGCAAAACTTACGCCTTTTTTGCACGATATTCTGCAGAAAAGAATTCTATCTCTATTGATAGAATTATTATTCTATCGATATTATCAGCTCATTATTAGTGCGAGTTTAAGATATTATTGGCATGAGTGTTGACGCAGTCAGTATCAAAGGACCACACAAAGCTCCGACTGCATCAATGCTAAGAGGAGCATCTTAGTGAAAATGGTAAAAATTTTTGATTTTTGAGTTGTGATTCTTATGGTGGCAAAAAAGGAGCCCGATCATTTGTAGATATTGATTTTCTCTTTCCTATTTACTTTTGTTCTAGTCTGAAAACTGCATGAGGAGATCAATTTGGGTCGAAAATTCAAAAAATACCTTACTTAGATGCTAAGATAAATACCTTACATAAGCGCCCCCCCTAAGCATCTTAGTGAAAAGCTTAAATGCATGGTACGACGAAACTAAGCGCAACATAGTAAGTAAAATTGGATTTAGAGCACATTTTATTCATGTACTTTTTTTCATTTTTTCAAAATAATGGCGATTTCATGGGTAAATAAGGTATTTTTTGTGTTTTCTACTCAAATCGATCTCCTCTAACAGTTTTCATGGTAGAATATAAGTAAGTCGAGTTTTGGAAAAAGAAAATCAATATCTACAAACGATCATGCCCCTTTTTTGCCACCATAAGAATCACAACTCAGAAACTGAAAATCGAAATTTTTTGCCATTTTCACAGATGCCCTCTTAAGGAAGACTTGAAAGATTGACAGCAGCCCTTAACTCTTCTTTCGTCCAGGTCTGGAGTTCAGATGAGCAGAACAATTAATACATGAAAATGACATGCCATTTTAGTGAACTGAAGCATCCCAGTGAGACTCCTCTCACTCGACTGTGAGAAGTCATTTGCCTATTGATGAACTGCCCAACCTTAATTTCGTCAATTGACACATCTGGGATAAAAGATCGAAATATTCTTCCTAGCGTTCAAAATTACGTTGCTTTGTCTTATGATGAACGCACGAAATTGTCACCTGCTGAGAACCCAACCTACCTACTTTAATGCTTCCAATTGTGCTTCATTTGTTTTGATGAATTGCTCACGAATGGCATGTGGTGAGAAAAGAACAAATTTTCTTCTCGTATTAAAAGGTCGTCCACATTACATTTTGGATGAAGACGCCGGCGGACACAATGTACGTATCTTGGCTACCCGACCGTCGGTCGACTGACCGCAACAAGTCCAATTAGTGAAGACAGAGACACTTGATGTCCCTCTTTTCAAGCTTTTTGAGATTGTGGCATCGATTTTTCATGGTCTAAACAGCTTTGGAACGATAAAGTAAATAAAATAGTATGTCACTTTATAAAAAAAGAAAAGCACGGTTTAAAAAATTGCACGAACCGTATCAAATTTTCTTTAACTTTCAAACGGTTTTTGTTCTTAGTGTCAATTTTTGTAGGTTCCAGCCGGGTATGAAATAAAGCAGCGGTGATAATCAAAGTGAAATCTATAAAATTGTTGTGTAATGCATAAAAATTATGAATTTTTAATGGGCACCCAGAATTGTGGTAGACTAACAGTTGACTGGCAAGACTAGAGCAAACGAATTATGTCCTCAATGATTAAAATTTAAATATCTAATTCAATGAAAAATTTCCAGCAGTCCATGCCTCTATTACGAAGCGCAACAATACGCTTCGGTGCGCTCTGCTAATTCTTTAGACTTCGCTATGATATAATTTGGTAATACTATACAGTGTTCCTTATCCTGCAACCGTGAAGCAATGAATAAGGACGTTTGTTGCGCCTGCCTGATTCAGGATTTTTATCTAGAAATTTCTAAATATTTTTCCGCATTTGAGGCTTTCTAGAAATTTTAATAAAATCATAGTTTACTTTCGTTTTGAAGTTATTTTTTCTTGGTTTATCAAATGCTTTTTGATATTTAATTTCAATATTTTTATCAATAGAATTTTCCTTTTCTGTAGTGAGATTTCAAGTTTTCATTCATCGTACTCTTAAAATGCACAGGATATTTAAATCTCATTTGCTTTGGAGGTGTACAAGTACAGTAATTAAAACTTTTGACAATGTGTTGGGTATTTATAGTATGTTCTATTCAAAAATATGCTGTATATGTATATTTTTGTGTTTTTCTAACTTATACATCTATATACATGTATGCGTTATTCTAACTTATGTATTTATTTGAGAGTATACATATGTATGTGTATTATTGTGTTTAATACTATTTATTTGAATTCTCTTCTATAGTGCATGTTGAGAAAGCCTGGCTAGAGCGCACCAATTTGCTACTGAATGAATTATTTTGTGCATCTTGGTCTCTTCTCTTGACAGACAGTAAATTTAGTGCAAGCAAAACATCACAAAACTTGTAAAACATGAGTTGCTAATTGAATTCCTTCTCCTTGTGAGCAGAAGCGGTACTGCCAGAGTCCCGGCGACAACTTGAGTACCTGTGTACCGCGCAAGCGACGTTACGAGTGTCACATTCACGAGGTGACGGCGCAGGGGTACGTCTACTTCAACTTTGGAGACTCCCCGCGAGACTTCATCGCTTGGAAAAAGGGCGGGGCGCTCAGGAAAGCCAAAGACAGGTTTTGTGACGCGAACAAAGTCAGACACAGCAGATCTAAGAGAAAAAGTGGCTCCGCACGTTCCAAAGAGTTGCTCTACAATGATATAAGTGGCTCCAGGGAGTCTGCATCTCTTGAGCACTACGTTTCACACGGAGAACTAGCAGTTAACTCCTTGGTGTCAAAAGAAAAGGAATATTCGTACGAGAAATTCAGAAGCATAGAACAACAGCATCGTTCAAGGCCCAATCGGCGGCGAAATTCCTTTGAACGGAGACGAAACTCTTCGGAAAGACGACGACATCGTGGAGGTCGAAGATCTGGCAACTGCAGAAAGTATAAGGACAAGTTCATGCGGTTTATGTACGATACTTGAAATATATTAGGGTAGAGAAGTGTGTCAATATAGATATATACATTTCTATCTGCTTGTAAGTTCATAATCACAGCCCAGACCTGAACTCAAGATAAATGTTCGTTGTGACGCAACCAAATGGACGGACGACGCTGGGGAGCTTGGGGGGGGCTTGGTCGATCCAGTGACTTCCAGCAGCAAGCTGCCTGACGGCCCACCTGAAAACACCACTGACGAGAATCACGTGCAGCAAACGCGTTCAGACAAATTTGAAATAATATCTCTATCAGCGCTAACTTTGAAACAGGTTTGGTGTTTCTTTATCTTGCATTTCGTGCTGCAACTATCTGGCACGAAGTCAAGGGAAATTTGTTTGGAAATTATTGCGACGGAAAGTCTGCATTTTCAATTGTTAGTGGTGTTTCCAGACAAAACTTAACGCACTTCCGGGGACACTAGCCTATATTTTCAGCAAATTTAGACCAGTCATTGACGTATCAAATAAATTTTAGCACATTCCATGTTCACATACAGCTCGCTGTGAGACATATTTTCACCTTGCATGGTTACCAGCAGCAACAGAATTGATACAAACTAAACATCGCTTCGATAGCAGTAGAATTCCAGACCCTTGGGTAAAGGATGGATTCGGATGGCATCATTCTGGATCTGTCAAGCGGCCTGCACTCCGTGTACCATGGCTGCATTTTGCAAATGGAACGGTATAATACTTCCAAGTGGGACTGTGGCTTAGAATGGACCAAATCCTCCAATGACTCGACTGATATTCGTTCCAATATTCACAACCCGGACTGACTCGACTATATCTTTTGGCCATAAGCTCGACAAAAAGAACGACGAAAAGTTTGAGGTGTTTATGTTATGGAAAAAGGCGTGCTGGAATCATTGTTTTCAATCGACATAATCGCATTACTACAAAAGTGCCTGGTATGTATAAAATAAGGGGTACTCTCAGTATCTGACGTAGGATACATCATGATAGAACTTTCCAGGTCTCTTGTTAGTGAATTCTGGAAAATTTTCTCAAATTATTGCATCTTAATGCTTGATTCATATCCTGTTAGTTAAAAATCAAAGAGGCTCCACAGACCAAAACTTAACTAGCTCTTTGCTCAAATAAAGTGTTCTTAACTAATAATTTGAGTTTTACGATGTAACCGTATTTTAATGTAACTGGCCTGAGATACAGGCATCGCACCGAGCTATGATATATTTACTAATCTAATTACATACTCGCACTTCCTGCTGTTTCTTCGCTTCTCTCAGAGTACGACTAAAGTGAGGCTAATTTCAAATGAGATATTCATCGTATTGTTATTGATATTGATAGCCTTGTTATTGATGTTGATCGCATTGTTATTGATACCCATTGCATTGCCATTAATATCGATAACATTGTTATTGATACCCATTACCTTGTTATTAATATCGATAGCATTGTTATTGATACCCATTGCCTTCTTATTAATATTGATAGAATTGTTATTGATACCCATTGCCTTGTGATTAATATTGATAGCAATGTTATTGGTACCCATTGCCTTGTTATTAATATCGATAGCATTGTTATTGATATTGATCGCATTGTTATTCATACCCATTGCATTGTTATTAATATCGATTTAATTGTTATTGATACCCATTACATTATTATCAGTATCGATAGCATTGCTATTGATACCCATTGCATTGTTATTAACATCGATAGCATTGTTATTGATATCCAATACATGGTTATTGATATCGATAGCTTGATTATTGATATCCAATACATGGTTATTAAAATCGATAGCATGATTATTGATATTGATCGCATTGGTATTGACAATAATAACATTGTTATTGATAACTATTGCATTGTTATTGATATTGATTGCATTGTTATTGATATCAATAGTATTGTTATTGATATTGATAACATTGTTATTGATATTGTTAGCATTGTTATTGATATTGATAGCATTGTATTGATATTGTTAGCATTGTTATTGATATTAATAACATTGTTATTGATATTGTTAGCATTGTTATTGATATTGATAACATTGTTATTGATATTGTTAGCATTGTTATTGATATTGATAACATTGTTATTGATATTGATAACATTGTTATTGATATTGATAACATTGTTATTGATATTGTTAGCATTGTTATTGATATTGATAACATTGTTATTGATATTGTTAGCATTGTTATTGATATTGATAACATTGTTATTGATATTGTTAGCATTGTTATTGATATTGATAACATTGTTATTGAATGACGGAAAGCAGCACTGCAAGCTGAACTCGACGGGTGAAGTTTGCTTCGATCGTTATCTGAACTCAACATCACTACCACGTTCACCGTGAGCCTAAAACCAAAGTTCAGAATGCATGTTTTACGTAACTTTTGCCCTGCTCTATCGTCAATTTTAGACAAAACAATGTTCTCTTTGAGCAAGTTGTTAAGTTGAGCACTGGGTCTCCCAGGTGTTCTCTAGCGGCTCCCTGTAGATCTGAACACAACAGCGGGTATTGATTGTTATCTTAGCGAATTTTCGAGTATATTTTGTACTATTTGGAGGACTTATTCGTGCATATTACTTTAAGTTATTAAGTCATTTTACTGTACCATAAAGTGCCAAGCATTAGAGTTAGGTAGAATTAAATTGAAGAGCGGTAGTGGTAGACAGGTAGAGCAAGGGACATTGCATGTCTTTCTAAATGTTTTTTTCATTATTTAACTTTTGTTATTGAATTCTTCAAACTGAAAGAAAAAGTATCAGCTACACAAAATAATAAGAATAAGTTAACTTGGGAATATCTGAGTAGGGATGTACCTGGCTGACCCAAAAACTTGCGTTTTCGGACTGGTAAACATCACGAAACAGTCGATCTTGTCCGACTGTCCTCGAAACTCTTCACTTACTGAAGATACTACGTTATGAAATGAAGAACAGATTTAATAGGCATGGATACACTGAAGAATGGAGTTGCTCACGTGATCAATTTTACTCTGACTTGGGTGGGTAAAACATGTCAGGAATGAGACAGGTTAGTTTTAGCTGTTCGACCAGCCGTGACCCAGCAGGGCTTCCGAGCTGGTTGTGAATAACAGCGAGGGGCAGTGAGGGGCAGAAAGGGGTAGTGAGGGACAGTGAGGGACAGTGAGGGGCAGAGAGGGGCAGTGAGGGGCAGTGAAGGGCAGAGAGGAGCCGAGAAGGGCAGAGAGGAGCCGTGAGGGGCATTGAGGGGCAGAGAGGGGCAGTGAGGGGTAGTGAGGGGCAGTGAGGGGTAGTGAGGGGCAACGAGGGGCTGGATCTTAAATTTGACTTATGCCCTCTGTAATTGTTGGGTAAATTTCTATAATTGTATTCCAGTTTATTGATATTCATTGTGAAATACAACTAAAAGAAACTTGTACTTTTAGAGGAATTAAAAAATTGCTTGTTACTAAAATAAATGAGGGTTCACATGGATGTGAATGGAAATTAAAAGGCGTTGCTTATGATCATTGAATGGGATTAATAGTACTATGGTTTGATAACCTGCACAATTGAGAGATGCACGAATATGTTCAGTATTTCTGGTGGATAGTATAAAGTTGAAAAGCTAGTCAGAGACACCCGCTCTTTTTCCTTGTAAATTTACGACGTGCTTTAGCGCTACCCTTTAATTTTAGCGAACTTTTCGTATGAAAGCTTCGTTCCATGTCTAGCTTTAAGCTTCGTGCATTTGTTTGTAGTCTCAATACTCAAGCCAGACGCTATGCTTGCTCTGCCATCTTTATATATATATAAATATATACACGACTGACGTGTCTTGCAGCGCTGCAAGCCTTTGTTCACCCTGGTGATCAATTTCAGTCGCGTTTCAAACGATTTATTTTACTTTGTTATCGACTTGCAACGATTACTGCTTCTGGAATTGTGAAAAGCAATTGTTTCTGTTCTAACACCTGCTAAAATTGCGATGTTTAGAACATCTCGATATTTTTGTGCTGCAAATCAATGTCAAAAGAACAAAAATCGCATTTTAGGTTCGACTTTAACAATTGGCGGCGATTTGACGATGTCCTGAAGGCCGCTTGCCAGACCTTCACAAAGTTACCAATAATTTTATTGTAGCTAATGTCTTATTTTAGATAGAACGTGAAACCGAACCTATGGAATTTATGAAGCATCTTAGGCTATTTTAGTTATTATGAACAGCTCTGTTTCTTACTTACGTGTTACCTCCCTCACTTGTGTTCATTTCATGTGAATAAATTTTCTAATATTTTGAAACGACTTTAATTTATTCCTGTGTATTTGTGTTCCAGTCAGGATCATAGCAATGGCTGCAGCTCCTACATTCTGCCCTCTCATTCTTATCTCAAGGTGCACTGCAAGCAAAAAACTATGCTGCATTTCTCTCTAAACTATACTTTAATTAATCAACCATTCGGTGACTGATGGCTTATCTGTGTACACTTGTGCTCCATGCAGTACACACCTGTGCTCCATGCAGTACACACCTGTGCTCCATGCAGTACACACCTGTGCTCCATGCAGTACACACCTGTGCTCCATGCAGTACACACCTGTGCTCCATGCAGTACACACCTGTGCTCCATACAGTACACACCTGTGCTCCATGCAGTACACACCTGTGTTCCATGCAGTACACACCTGTGCTCCATGCAGTACACACCTGTGTTCCATGCAGTACACCAGAAGAAATGAGGCACCGCACCAAACCACCAATAATAACACAGAGGATGGCAGGTCTGCATGTGTCTGTTGTGTGTGTTGTGTCCAGGACAAATTGAGGCTCCTTCTGTCTTCTAATGAGGGTGCCTGGCAGGCTTCCTCCATCCCACACCACCTGCACCACCTGCACCGCCTGCACCACCTGGACCTGCACCACTTGCACCATCTGCACCATCTGCACCACCTGTACCACCTGTATCACCTGCACCTGCATCACCTGCAGTTGTGTACTGCAGTCTTGCTACTACTCTGATGCAGCACCTACAGTCTTGCTACTACTCTGATGCAGCACCTGCAGTCTTGCTACTACTCTGATGCAGCACCTACAGTCTTGCTACTACTCTGATGCAGCACCTGCAGTCTTGCTACTACTCTGATGCAGCCCCTACAGTCTTGCTACTACTCTGATGCAGCACCTACAGTCTTGCTACTACTCTGATGCAGCACCTGCAGTCTTGCTACTACTCTGATGCAGCACCTGCAGCACGCATGCAGCTTTACATACGAGTATGCCAAGAAGTTCAGTAGTTCATTATAAAACTAAAGGCCCTCTGTTACTTAAGGCACTTCTGACTGGGGATATGGAAATCTGAAGTCAAACTTTCATCTGGAGGGCAGAAAATTTGCACCATTCTAATTAACATTATTTGTTAGAGATTGAATGTAATTGACGATAGAAATCATTCAAAATAATATTAACTCAAATGTTGACTGAAAATGTTTATCAATGAACATAAACCAACATAGAAACACAATTTTTAAATAAACAAACAATACTTTTCGAACAAGGTATATTATATCAGAATATTCGTGTATCCTTTGACGTCGCTGATGTTTTTTTGTAAAGTAATATATTTAACTCGCAAGATTTCGTCTAGGTATCAGTCTGTGACTGAGCTTGAGGATTTTTTTAAAGTAAGAAGTTAATCAGAACTCCGTCGCTGTAAAAGCGTTGCTTGCAGCAAAGCATCTGTTATCTTGACTCATCCATCAGCTCCTGAAGTATTTAGAACACGCAATCAACTTTACTGAGAGATGAGGGCAAATTTAAAAAAAGAGACTTGCTTTAAAATATTTGGCACATGAGAAATTGCATTAATCAGTGGGGTTTAAACTGGGGTGTCAAATGCAACCCACCAACCTCTTTCCCCAGCCCCCACCCACTCAGAAAAGGCTACTACTTACTTACATTAAATACATGTAGAGAAAAGGCTACTACTTACTCACATTAAATACATGTAGAGAAAAGGCTACTACTTACATTTAATACATGTAGCTAACGAGCACAACAACTTTTGTTCATAAACACAACTTTCCAATAATTATTGGAAAGTTGTGTTTTATGAACAGAAGTTGTTGTGCTCGTTCAGGTGCTAATCTGGATCTCTTATCATCTCATCATAGATGATGCCAGCTCCACTAAATAGGCGCTCGCTGGCTACACTGCTGGAGAGACAGGCAAAGTACGTCCTAGCAAGTGGATCAAAGAAAGGATATGGCTAAGTATTCGTGCACCACCAAAGGAGAAGATCTTCTGACATCTGGATGGGGTTTGTCCTTTGATATTCCTCAATAATTGTGGTAGTTTTTTTTTTGGAAATATCTGTTTGGCAAAGTTCTTCAGTACCGCTAGCTGAAGAGAGGCATTGTGTCTGCAAAGCTTCTGATGCCACAAGGTACATCTGTCTAAAATATTTGCATTTTGTTCGTTGTGTGCTTAAATCGTTTTTCTCCGTCCTGGCAACGACTATACGTAACATAAAATTACTCTAATCGTGAAAATTGTTTCGCTGACATAACTAAAAATCATCACTTCCATCTACTCACTTTCTGCTGAGATCCGTAAGAGTTTTGACAATTATTGCGCTATTCTTTGCTGTTGGTTTGCGTTTCCAACATATCTGTGTTCCATGACTGATCTAACATCCACTTATTAGAAAAATAATTGATTTAAAACTTTTTGTGATTTCTGTAAAAAAATACAAAGGCAAAATACATGCGCATCAGAATGCCTGGAATGCAGAGGAATGCCCTTATGAAATTTTTGGAGATTTTGGTTCAATGTCTCGGAATGTCGTGAAACTTGGTATACAGTTCAGGCAACGATTGTAGGCAACAAAAAATGACTTTGTTCGTGTTAATTGTTGCGCTGTTATCTAAGAATAATAGTTTCCACCTACTCATTTTCTGGTGTGATGCCCTGGATTTTTGGCAATTATTTCTTGATTATTCTATTTGTTTGCGTTTTCAATATATGTGTGCTCCATGCATGCTCAAACACATATCTATTGGGAAAGTTATTAATTTCAAATTTATTCAATTTATGCAAGCTGAAATATGACCTGTAATTATTAATTTCAGATTCCTGAATTCGTAGAAAAAATGGTGTCCGCTCAAGAAATTTTTAACATTTTTTGGTCAATGCTATAGAATTCTACGAAACTTTGTATAACACTCACTTAGCGATTGGAAACGAGAAAAAATGACTCCAATGCTGCAAATTCCATCTGGTATATTATCGATAGGTCATAGGAGCTTGTGTTGGATGATGCATCTCATTTTTTGTTAATTGTTCGTTAATTTGCACTAGTTGTTTGCGTTTTTCGTTTTATTCCTACTCAATACATGCTATGCTGGTGAACTATGACCTGTAATTATTAATTTCAAGTTCCTGAATTTGTGGTGTATATCTATTCATTTTCTAGTGCGATGCTCTGGATTTTTGGCCCTTATTTCTCGATTCTTCTGTGTTTGTTTGCGGTTTTTACATATTCGTTCTCCATGCATGTTGGGGTGAAACTTAGAATACAATTTAGGCAACGATTGTCGTAAACAAATATCCCTTTCGTTTCAAGAAATACTGCAAGAAGTATTTTCACAGACAACAGAAAGGTTGTTGTATTTTTTCAAAATATCTATAAAAGGAAATTTTATCTCCTTATTATAAAAATGCATTATTTAAGACATCCGCCTAACATTTGCAATGAAAATTGCGGGAGTGGATCCGAAGAGGTATGCGGATTTCCGCGGATGCGAATGCGGATATCCTGTAGAGACGAATATCCATTGTTAAGGACGAACAGAACAGAACGTGAACATTTTGAAGGTGTTTATGTTCTCATCACTCTGTAGAGGAAAACCTAATGAGATTGTCAGCTTAGATAACACATCTACTAGGCAACACATCACCCGCTGCTGCAAAATCCATCTTTCCCACCATGATTAGAAGAGAACATATCTACTGAAAAACAAATTGTATTTGAATTAGCAGTCGTCCGTCGATATCCCCGCATCCATCAAAACTTTCTCTTTTCACTGAATGGCGGACAGGTTTTACGGACGCATCAGAATGCCTAGGATAAGAAGGCAGTCCGGACTGGCCAGCGTCCGTCATGAAATAGTCATCAGTGGAGCAGTGATAAGCAGCCGTCGGCCTGTTGTACAACACTAGATTGGCATTAGAGGATGTTGAGAACCGGTGTCGGGATGTTGGGAGCTGGTGTCGGGATGTATGTGACTGGTCTCAGGATGTCGGGAACCGGTGTCGGGATGTGTGGGGCTGGTGTCGGGATGTGTGGGGTTGGTCTCGGGATATTGGGAGCCGGTGTCGTGATATTGGAGCCTGTGTCGGGATATCGAGAACTGGTGTCGGGATGTCGGGTGCTGGAGTCGGGATGTGTCGGGATCTGGTGTCAGGATGTCGGGAACTGGTGTCAGGATGTCGGGAACTGGTGTCGGGATGTGTGGGGTGGTCTCAGGATGTAGGTAGAAGGCGCCGAGAATAGAGGAGTTGGAATCAAGTTGTACAGATTTGGGAATAGGATGTAGCGCGTTGGAGTAGAGGTCTAGCGAGTTACAGTTAGTATGTAGGAGGTTGAGACAGATATGTATGGTATCAAATGTAACAAATTTTTGTCAGGATGTTTGAAAATTATGATGGGTTGTACGAACTTGAGGTCTGTGTGCAGAAGATAATCGGTGAAGTATCGACCATTCAACATTCAATAGTTGTACGACATGCCTGTGACAAACCTGTCTCACGCAAAAAACTACTGAAAAACAATGAAAAAAATAGGAACACCTCAAAAATGGTTCGTTATTAGACTATAATGGGAATTCTGAACGTAGGAACGTCGTACATTGTACAGTCACGTAATTGGCATTAATAATAATTGTGTTCATTGGCTTCTTTTGACTTACTGCCAAGGCCTCAGGTCACAAATGAGGTCTCACTGACGTTTAAAGGTGAAATCAAGCCAATGATTCCTTGAGCTCATTGTGTATTGAGGAACTCCAGTGTGTGCTGAGGGACTCCAGTGTGTGCTGAGGGACACCAGTGTGTGCTGAGGGACACCAGTGTGTGCTGAGGGACACCAGTGTGTGCTGAGGGACTCCAGTGTGTGTTGAGGAACACCAGTGTGTGCTGAAGGACACCA
>VCRD01002596.1:3488-19323 GCA_006783055.1 Trinorchestia longiramus
ATATATATATATATATATATATATATACCGCTAGGTGTAGCCTACTCCCTCCTCCCCCCCTAGCGTTATAGGGGACAGCTCCACCCCCCCGAGGGGGCTGGATAAAGACAATGAATTTTCATCAAAGACAACCGCAACCGCAAAGACCGCAACCGCAACTCCTCCTCTTCAGAGTCCGTCAGCGGATCAAGGAAAAATTCCACGCCACAAAAACGTTCACAAACGTTTGAGGAGGGCAGCAAGGGGGGCTTGAGGGGGCTGGTGAGTGGGGGTAATTAACGCTGGACCCCCAAAACACCCCCAAAGAATGAAGCTATGGAAGAGGGGGCAGACAAACTTCTGCCATGAGGACTTTGTATTTTTTTTCAGCTTACGCACGAATTCTTTTATCGCTTGTAAGAAGAGAGAGAGAGAGAGAGATAGAGAAGAGACCCATATATATATATATATATATATATATATATATATATATATATATATATATATATATATATATATACAGGGTGGGGCATAATTTGTGTTATATGTTTTCTAATCAATCTATATATTAACACGATTGTAACTATGTATCTATGTGTATCACATCGTTCATCAATAAATTGCGGTATCCATACTACATCTTGATCATAAAACCTCCACTCTTAAAGATTACAGGAACTTTGTTAATAAGGGCTATACAGGAAATTCCACTATTTAATAATAATACACAGTTTTTTCTTTGCTAGGTTGGTCACGTTTTTAAGGATTTAGATAGGAGGAAATTAGGTAGGGTATACATGTATTGTAAGCATTGTATTGTGGATACCAAAGGCACATCCTTCAATGTGGAAACTTCTTCGCAAAGCCCGCGTCCACTGGCAAATCAAACAAAACAATTCAGTGAAAAACACGTGAATTTTTACGTGTGAATTTGATAGTTTTATTTAATAATTATTATTTCGCAAATTTTAGCAGATAAAATTTTACAAATTTAATTTTGAAGAATATACCTAATTTTTTGCAGAACAATTAGCCATTAACTAGTGAGATTTACATATATATTAGACTATGTATCTCCATCTCTCTTTGTGTACCTGTATGTGTCTGTCCCATTACTTCCTATCTATTACAGAAGAAAAATTATGGAACTGAAATCAGAACGGGTATGCATGTATTATAAGCATTGTATTGTGGATACCAAAGGCACTGGATCACTATAAAATACTCATTTTTTTTGTTATTAGCTTTCATTTCTTACACGGCCATGTTATCGGAAGATAAGATACAGAATGGAATTTCTGTAAATAATCATGAAAAATATTCACGGGCAAAACGGAAAAATGCATTTTATTTTATAGATTCTTAATTTTATCACTTTTAAACCAGCGAATATCAACGGGTATTATCTGGTCCATGTTATTAGTAGATAAGTTGTAGAAAGGAAGTTCTGAATTAAATTAATGCAAAGTATTCATTTCAATCATAATAATTCATTGTAAATCTCTAATGCATTCATTCTACTATCCCACTCTATATAATAATACCCAACTTGTTGCTTGCTTCGTCCGTCTCTCTGTGACGCTCTTAAGGATTTAGATAGGGGGAAATTCGTCCACTGAATAACAAGATAAGATCTCATGAAATTTCATTCCTAAATTACGAGGGCAAATATAGTTTCTGGAATACATACTTGAAAGTCAAAATACTGCATTAGAGGTTTTGATTCTGTCATATATAAGCTATTGCGCATATTTTTTCAGCTGAATTTTTTCGTAGCAGTAGAAGCTTCGCGCGGAGTAGAGGCCAAATATTCCGAGTTGAGGCCCCTGGTTGGGTCACTGCAGGTAGTCACGATACGGAACCCAGTGCTGGGTCATTACAATTTTTCGTTCTCTTGCAAGATGAGGGAAACATTAGTTTGAATGGTAGTATAGATACAGTCTTCTTCTACTTCATGACTCTATGTTTCTATTTCAAACTATTCTATTGGCCAGGACCTTTACATCGACTGCCTCATCCAACGACACACCGTGAGTTTTTAAAAAATACCGCTTCGCTTTGAAAAGTAGCTCGGTACCATTCCACTAATATAAGAATACACAGTTTGTTGCTTGCTTACTTGGTTCGTCTCTCTGTCACGCTCTTAAGGATTTATATAGGAGGAAATTCGAAAGGTTTGTAAGTATTGTATTGTGGATACCAAAGGCACATCTTTCAATCTGGAAACTCCTTCGCAAATCCCGCGTCCACTGGCAAATCAAACAAAAGAATTCGGTAAAAAACACGTGAATTTTCAAGTGTGGGTCTACTAGTATAATAATACACAGTTTGTTGCTTGCTTGGTCCGTCTCCCTGTCACGCTCTTCAAGGTTTAGATAGGAAAAAACTCGGTACATGGATTGTGAGCATTGTATTGTGGATACCAAAGGCACCTCCTTCAATCCAGAAACTACTTCGAAAAACACAGGTTCACAGACAAATCGAACGAAAAATTTCGCTAAGAAACACGTGAATTTTCACGTGTGGGACTACTAGTCCTCATAATAATTCCAAATTAGTGGAATCTAAATCGTGGAATTTTCACGGGAACTGTCTAGTGTCTGTTGAATTGATGCGAAAGTTCATTATAGAGAAGCATAAAAACGGACTGTGTCCATAAAGAATATTCAAATTAGGAAGAAACCTCAAAATGAACAGAATGTTTATAAAAAGAAAAATTGACTTACTGAAAGAAAATAATCTTGAAAACTTAATGTAGCCAGTAGAGATTTTCTTAAAAGACTTCGCGAAGTAGTGAGGGCAAAAGAGAAGCATTTTGAATAATATTATTTTTTGTAGTCGTAGATTTGTAAATTACTACAGGGTGTCTCAAATAAATGTACTCACACTTCGAATGACGAGAGATCCTTTATTTATGAGCATACAGTGAAATAGAATAGCTTCGAATACAGAAGACAAATGTGATTAAAGAATCATGTTCGCAAACGTTCGAATTGATGACCATTATTGTCCAGACAACGCTGATAACGGTTGTCTCTACTAATGTGTATACATGAGACGGTTAAAGGGTGAGTACATTTTTTTGAGACACCCTCTATTTGTAAAATTCAAACCTTGAAATATATGCGTTTTTTTCAAGAAAAAATTGATTTTGTTTTGTATCAATATTAATGCCCCACCCTATAATTGTGTTGCTGTTATTGTTATGTTATCAGTGTTATGATGTTATTCTTATGGTGTTATTGTTATGCTGTTATTTTTATGGTGTTATTGTTATGCTGTTATTCTTATTGTGTTATTGTTATGCTGTTATTCTTATTTTGTTATTGTTATGCTTTTATTCTTATTGTGTTATTGTTATGCTGTTATTTTTATTGTGTTATTGTTATGCTGTTATTGACGCGAGTGAGATTTTGGAATACATTACATTTCTTTATTCTTAAGAGACTGAAGCAGTTGGAGGAAATTAGATCTTTAAGATCTAAAAATTATTAGAAGAACAAAAACAAAATTAATACAAGTTTGTGTAATGGAATTTTGTTGTGTTAGAGTTGATGTTTCGTGTATGTGTGCTGCAATTTATGTACATGTAGGAGTAATTTTTGTTGCTTGTTATGTATTATATAACTAGGAGGATGATATGGTTGAGTGATATTGGCTGGCCTGACATCAATGTTTTCTTATATAAAAACTTTGTTAAAAACGGCAACAGTTGTGTTCATTGAATAGATGAATTGTGACTATTTTGGCTACCCAGCTGAAAAAATCGCTAATTATCATGAAAAAATCGTTACCTTTAGTGAAAAAATCGTTATCTATCGAAAAATCGTTATCTTGGCTTAAAAATTTGTTATCTATTGTGAAAAAAATTGTCCTCTATAGTGAAAAAAAGGTTATCTTGCGTGAAGAAAATCATTACCTATAGTGAAAATTCCTAGAAATATTATGGCGAATTCTAATTGATGTGCTACATACTGCATTCTGAACACACTGAACACAGAACTATTGTGTGATCTACAGCTGCAGCTGAACGCTCTGTACGACGCTGAATGTTCAGCTGAACGCCATGTACGATGCTAAATGTTCAGCTGAACGCGCTGTACGATGCTGAATGTTCAGCTGAACGCGCTGTACGATGCTGAATGTTCAGCTGAACGCGCTGTACGATGCTAAATGTTCAGCTGAACGTGCTGTACGATGCTGAATGTTCAGCTGAACGCGCTGTACGATGCTGAATGTTCAGCTGAACGCCCTGTACGACGCTGAATTTTTTAGCTGGATGCGTTAAAATCAGGCAGTAAAATGTGTCGTGTATACGAGGAACCAGAATAAATATACGACAGCGCACGATAAATGAAGGATGCGGTTTGTGAATGTACGATGACACACGATCAATAAATGATAACATCCACGCAATGTTCGATACAGCGTAATAAATGTACGATAACACTCGATAAATGTACTATAACGCATAATAAATGTACAATAATGCATGATAAATGTACAATACCCAATAATAAATATACACTAACGCATGATATATGTACGATAATACATGATGACTACGATAACGCATAATGAATGAATGATAAGGAATGATTAATAAACGATAACGCACGATCAATAGATGATAACATTCGCTCAATGCACGACAACTCACTTAATATCGTCGTTATCGTTGATCACCTCGATAACTACTACGATAACTACGATAACTACTCATACACACTCGATATTTTGTGCTACATGTAGGATAACTGGCGTGTTCTATGTATGAGAGCTGACACAAAACTAGCTTCAACACACTCTAAATGTGCGATAAACATACGATAACACACTCTAAATGTACGATAAACATACGATAACACACTCTAAATGTACGATAAACATACGATAAAACACTCCATACGTACGATAAAAATACGATAACACACTCTAAATGTTCGATAAAACATACTGAATGTATGATCATACACGCTAAACGTACAATAACACTCTGAAAATAAAGAGAAACACGCTCCAAGTACTCAATAACACACGCTAAATACACTATAACACACCAAATATACGATAAAACATGATAAATACACTATTAATCATGCCAAATATAGGAAAAATAAAGGTTTATATACTGGTACAAGTACAATAACTAAAGGTAGATGCATAATAACTGGGTATAGATAAACGATAAGTCATACCTGATGTACGATAACGTACGGTAATTATACGGTATTACTGTTGATACACAATAATTTATGCCAGATATAGTACAGCGAACAGTAATTATACGATAACGTACGCTAAGTCTTATGCTATAAATAATGGTAACTATACGATAACGTACGGTAATTATAACGCTTTAAATGACGATAGCTATATGATAATATTTATAACGCTATAAATAACGCTAGCTATAGGATAAGGTACGCCAACTACGGTAACTAAGCCATAAATAACGACACATACACGCTAATAACAGCATACACTCACAGGACACGGAGCAGCGGGTTGCTGTGGCGGCAAAATGGCGGCGGCGGAACACAGCGGCGGAACAGAAATGCGCTCCAAACTCTACGGGGAGCCACAGCCTTGTTTCAAATGCTGCCGATTTTTGGGGTATCTTCACTCAATTCAGCAAAAATAAAGCTGAATTTTAATTGAAATTAAACGTCTGGGATTTTTTGAATGGGTGTTTTTCTTTGTCCTGTGATCGTAATAAATTTGAGGAACCTGTGTAAAAATAAAGGGAAGAAAAGGCTTGGAATACTGCATAATCGTACTCGTGTGTTGCTGATTTTGTTAATTGTTGATAGTGTTTGAATAAAGAGAAAATGAACTTTAGAATACGACACAAGATCATATTCACGTTTTAAATCATAAAACGTCCTGACTTGCGATTAATGGTGAAACAAGAATTACAAATAAATAGAAAATGAATGAATACATAGGATAAATTCGAAACAAATTTTCAACTGACTTGTAAAAATGAATAAATTATTGATACGTGCTGCAGAAATTTGTAACTGTCAAAACTTCTGTAGTTTCAAAAACGATTTGCAAAATTTTGAAACAGGCTTTGAGATTCTCGAAAAGTTTAATGGAAAAGAAATTAATAGCTTTTGCTATATTATATGAAAGCACAAATGTTCATATATATATATATATATATATATATGATGATAATTGGAATAAGTAATTTTCCTCATTAAGTGTGATGCCGTTCAGTACACAGTACACAGTACACATACACAGTGCAGTACACAGTTCACTACACAGTATACAGCACACAGCACACAGTACACAGTACACATACACAGTACACTACACAGTACACAGTACACATACACAGTACACTACACAGTACACAGCATACAGCACACAGTACACAGTACACATTACCCTGTACACAGCACCCAATAATAAGAAACTCTTCAGTTCTACCTAAACAGTTAACTGAAAATTCAGGCTACACTTGAGTAAGAGTTCACTAAAATTGTGTATTTAAAAATCCATTCATCCATTTAAAAATTAATAAGAAAATAAAAAGTACAATTGTGAGTCTCAATTGAGGAAAAAATAGTTTAAAACATAAATAGTTTTTGCATTACAAGTTTCAATTTTTATTGTAAAATTACTGTAATTGTTAATTTAGAAGTTTATCCACGTATTGTCATACCAAGCAATACCATGGTATTATTATCCTTATAACACCAAGTAATACCGCGGTATTATTATCCTTATAACACCAAGTAATACCGCGGTATTATTACCCTTTCAACATGATTCTATAACTTGGTGTTATATTTTTTGTAATACCAATACCGTAAGGTAATCACAATTATGATACCAAGCAATACCCTGGTGTTATTACCCTCGTAATACCAGGCAATATCGCGGTATGATTACCATTACTAGCGAGTTACCGTGAAAATTCCACGGTTTAGATTTGACTACTTTGAAATTATTATAAAGGTAACTGCATTAAAGACTTAAGTCGAATTATTGTGTTTTAAATGAAAATCTTTCATTAATATATACAAAACTTTCATTCTACGTTTTATCTACCGATAACATGGCCCAGGTAGTACCCGTAAAATTTTTTTGATTTATAAGTGACAAAATTAAAGATCTATGAAACAAATGCATTTTTCAGTTTTACCTGTGGTAGCATCAGAATCTGAATATCATTCATGAATGTAAACAGAAATTACATTCTGTATGTTTTTTACCGATAACGTTGCCGTGTAAGAGAAGAAAACTAATAACAGAAAAAATTGAGTATTTTATAGCGATCAGGCGGGCGCCTTTAGTATTCACAATACAATACTTTTACTACCCGTTCTGATTTCAATTCACTAATTTGTCTTCAGTAATAGATAGGAAGTAATGGGACGGACACACACAGATACAGAGAGATGAAAATGGAGATACATTGTCTATTATATATGTAGATAATATTAAACAACACTGTGGTGTGATTGTCAACATTCAGTCAGTGTAGCAACAGAGAACGGTGTGTTGACACACCTAGGGTGCTGGCACACCTAAATTAACACAACACACAGCCGTATTAACACAACACAGGCCTGTATTAAGGCTAGGTACACCGACTGTGTTGACTGTGTTCGTATGAAGAGCGTCTCCGTTGTAAGTGTATGTCGTAAAGTAAAGTCGTCGGCGCTAATTACAGCGTCCTGAAGGTCGTAACTGACTGCCTCCGTCGGCTACGACATGCTGGGTATTCCGAATGGTATTTGGGGTCGTGGTATTTAGGTTGTAGTATTTGTGGTAATTGTTGGTATTTGGTTTTTAATTTTATAGATCTAGTGTTCAATTTTTTATTGTCAGTATTCAATTTCTTGTACTAAGTACTTAATTCTTTATATTCAGTATTCAATTTCTTATGTTCATTATTACATTTTTTATATTCGGTATTCAATTTCTTATAATCAATATTCAAATCTTTATATTTAGTATTCAGCTTCGTATATTCAGTATACAATTTCATATATTCAGTATTCAATGCAAGTTTCAGTATTTTCCTTGAGATGCCGACTGATCATTAAGGGAAATATTAGGAATATTCATTTCCCTGACATGAAAAGAAATGTCATGTTGTCTGTCAACTATTTGTAAAAATGTAAGCTGTCGATTTAAACAATATTACTCTACCTTAACTATCTTTTCCTTGCAGCCATATATGATTTTAAGTTATTCCTATGCAGCGTTATATGACCCTAAGTTATTTCTATGCAGCGATAAACTCGAAGTTATTTTTATTCAGCGATATACGGTCCTAAGTTATTTTTATGCTGCGATATACGACCCTAAGTTATTTCTATGCAGCGATATACAACCCTAAGCAATCCTTATGTACGATGTTACCTAAGTACTTGTATATTAGCTCATGTAAAGGTTTAGCGTAAAGAAACATTTGTTTGAGAAGTTATTCTTAGTTTTCCTCACATTATTTTAGACTTATTTATACTAAATTGTAATTGACACCCACAGTTAAGTTCAACAAGACACAAATCAAAGTTTGTTTCAAAAAGTCGGTCGTAACACATAAGTTGTATAAATTAGTGGCAATACGTTAGTAGTAATAAAATTGTCATAACAAATAGGTTGTATAAATCAGTCATAAGAAATTAGTTGTAATAAATTCATGTGGAGGAATTTATGCAGAAAGTACCATAGTTTTTTAGATAAATTTTAAGATCAAAAATGCATCGGAAATTAACTTTTCGTGTGCATAATTAATTATACAATAATTAATTCTTTAATTGAGGTGATTAGGCGACTGCATGTTAAATGTAAATTTTATTACCAAATAAATTTATTAATGCTATCTCATATCGCTTAAACAGTTCGTTTTAACTTAAATTGAGAGATTTAAAAATGATTTTTGTACTTTCAGCCTTTTTATCTGGTATTGAAATTTTCTGTTTATTAAAACATCATTTTACTTCCTCTTCAATATCAACATGCAAAAAAATAAAAGCTCATAAATCAATGTAAAAATGTAGAAAATAAACACGATTTACTTACGTTCTTCTACACAAACTTTACTTTTTTAACCTAGCCTATCACTACACTGTCAAAAATGAACGAAACATTTCTATCACAACAACCATCACTTGCATTCCAACACCACACTCGACGACATTGATATCTTCCTGATGTCCTTTCTATAAAGTGCAAACTATGTACTTTTTTCTTGTTGGTTCTCCTGCACGACAACGCACGCTCTCATATGCGCACTTGTAATGCATTCAAAGCCCCGTGGTCAGTATCATGGATACGAAGGTGCTGTGGAAAAACTCTAGTCTTTGTCCAGCCACAAAGACTAACCGGTGTCCAGTCTCACAGTCATTCAAAAGACTAATCCACAAAGAGAGAAAGACTAGCCTTTGCTAAATGGTGACACGCGCACCCATTGACCCTCAGTGAATTCCCTTTGACCTCCAGTAATAGAATTCAAATGCAGGCATTCACAACTGCACCTTGATTGCCCAGTTGCACGGCAAGTGCACGCTTTTTTTGAGCAATGTAAGTCCATAATACATTTAATGTGCCCGGGTTGACCTCTTTCTTCCTGTTTTTTGGTGGGTCACTCAGGATAGCTCGCTGCCGCAATTTATAGGAACAGCGCATGTAGTTTGTGCAGTATACAGGCATTTACTTTTTACTTGGATTCCACTATATAATAATGGAGAGTTTATTGTTTGCTTGGTCCGTTTTTCTGTGACGCTCTTAAGGATTTAGAAAGGTGGAAATTCGGTAGGGTATACATGTATTGTAAGCATTGTATTGTGGATACCAAAGGCACATCCTTCAATGTGGAAACTCCTTCGCAAAGCAAATTCAACGGAAAAATTCAGCAAAATCACGTGAATTTTTACGTGTGGGTCTACTAGTACTTTATAATAGGGAGTGATAATATTTAATCCACAAATTAAATTAGTTTAATTCGCTAGAATATTAAGAGTATCATTAAAATCAATGGTGTTTTATATTTTAATTATTTCTGTCATATGACATACTACAGTGTATGCCACATACTACACTGTATGCCACATACTATACTGTATGCCACATACTATACTGTATGCCACATACTATACTGTATACCACATACTACACTGTACGCCACATACTACACTGTATGCCAGATACGATACTGTATGCCACATACTATACTGTAAGCCACATACTACACTGTATGCCACATACTACACTGTATGCCACATACTACACTGTATGCCACATACTACACTGTATGCCACATACTACACTGTATGCCACATACTACACTGTATGCCACATACTACCCTGTATGCCACATACTACACTGTATACCACATACTAAGTGTATGCCACATTCTACACTGTACGCCACATACTACACTGTATGCCACATACTATATTGTATGCCACTTACTACACTGTATGCCACATACTACACTGTATGCCACATACTACACTGTATGCCACATACTATACTGTATGCCACATACTATACTGTATGCCACATACTATACTGCATGCCACATACTATACTGCATGTCACATACTACGACATACCACACTGTATGCCACATGCTACACTGTATGCCACATACTATACTGTATGTCACATACTACTACGAGCTACACTGTATGCCACATACTGCAATGCAACATCATACTCCTGGTCTACACAACTGAATGCTAATATGGTTGCTGTACTAAGTTTACAAAGGATAGCAAGAAATATTTAACTGACGCTCTCTACATAATTTTAACGTAAAACAAAGGAAATATTTTGTATTTCCTCTCTCGAGGAAAGCATGAAGCATTTCCCCTATTATGGACTAGTCAGTATACCAACATTCTTCCATCAATATTAATTCTTCTCAATGCTATTATTCTCTTATTTCGTATACGTAATTTATTTAACATAAAAATACATTCGTGTGAATAATTCACTAAAATGATTGGTATTTAAACCTATTACTACCAATATAGAAGCATGCAACTTTTCCTGGTGTTTACTCCTCGTGCGAGTGCGTGATTGAGGTGCCTATATATGATTGAGGTGCCTGTGCGTGATTGAACCCAATAACTTTAGACAGCATAGGACTTGGGTAGCTACACACGAATGGACCACTCAGCTCCTTCCAGTCGCCATATTTTTTATTATTTTGAAATAATGTGTCAGTGAAAACTGGTTCAATACTCCCGTAGACTTGCATACATTTTGTTTCTTTGACACGTCTGCACAACTAGTTTGCCAATTACCCCTCATGGAAGACAAGGATGTTAATATTAATATAGGAGGTTAATATTAACATAGGAAGTCAACATTAACATTCACAAACATCAACTCATATGTAACAATTATTACTAAGTAGAGTAGTTCGCGTACTGATAAATAAAAAGTATTTCTTGAATAATTTTTGTCTTATCAGTTATGGATTTTTTCTTGCTGTGTGTTCGAAAATTTCTATAATGAACTGAATTTAATTTATAAAAAACAACAAAATTCTTGGATATTTGTAGGAGAAAGAATATCAGCAAACGCAAGTTTTCATTTTTTACTACAGAATTTTTCAAAACTTTTAGTAATAATTTTTTCTTTATTGTTTGAAAAATAGCACTGGTTTTTCAGAAATTATGCGATTCCAATAATTCAATTAACTCAATTTTTAGGGGAAAAATTATGAAGTTTTATAAGCTCAAGATGATGTTAATCATCTTACTATGTTATTTTATGTGCGTAGTCAAAGTAAATCTTTAAAAGTAAGAGAGTGGAGAGCTATTTTTCTTCACCTCAAGAAAAACTCAATTAAGAAAACTGAATACCTGTAATATCTGAGAACAGAAGTATTGTATTTTATGGAAATTGTGCTGATATTGTGAAGTTAAAGCTTGTGACATTTATTGAATCCATTAGTGAAGAAATTACGACACCATAAGAAAAAAATTCAACTGTAGCACACAGTTTGAGAAAATGTCACATGCTTAAAATACTAATTTAAAAACATGTAGCATCCTACATAATTAAATTTTAGAAGAAATATTACGTGCTCCAAAGTCACATATTTTAAAAATACCACATATATAAAAAAGTATTACATGTTTAAAAAAAATTTCACCTACTTGAATAAAATTATCCCATATATCATATAAACATCACCTAATTTAGGGAAAATATAACATATTTTACAAAAATATTCCATCAATAAAAATCGTATGTATTGAAAAACCATGGATCACTCGAAGCTTATAAGGTTAATGTATTTTTATCTTGTCTTAGGAAAAGGTGCATTTCCTAAATAAATGTGTTTGAAACACTTATTTATTAAAATTACTAAAATTTTGATCTCACACAAATTAAAACTTATTTATAAGATGACATTTCATCAAGGTAATTATGAAAAGCCTGAATGCGTTAGGATTCAGAAAAAAATGAAACCAAATTGAAAAATAAAAAAGTGAATCCACGTTTGCAAACAATTTCGAAATTTTGAGAAACCAGTTTCATGAAGGAAAGATTTTCAACATCTTTGATAGCATACAAGTTGTGGGTGCATCTTTAAACCACATGACATGATGTTTAACTTTGACAAGTGGTCATGTTGACATGACTGCTGCATGTTCAAATGTTGGTTATTTCAAACAACAATTTTTAGCGAAAATTTCTATAAACTGCGTAGGGGAATATAGAGCGTTCAGCTATTACAGGATCAGTTATCATATTATTTATGTACTCGTAGACCCACACGTGAAAAATTACGTGTTTTTTACTGAATTTTTCGTTTGATTTGCCAGTGGACGCGGGCTTTGCGAAGGAGTTTCCACATTGAAGGATGTGCCTTTGGTATCCACAATACAATGCTTACAATAAGTACAAATACATGTAATACCCTACCGAATTTCCTCCAATCTAAATCCTTAAGAACGGCACAGAGAAACAGACTAAGCAAGGAATATATTTTTTGTTGTTAGAAATCAATTTACTATGTACTATATTCATACTACAATATAATAATACATAGTTTGTTGCTTGCTTGGTTGGTTGCTTGCTTGGTCCGTCTCTCTGTGACGCTTTTAAGGATTCAGATAGGAGAAAATTTGTCTGCTGAGTAACAAGATGAGATATCATGAAATTTCTCCCCTAAATTACGATGGCAAATATAGTTTCTGGAATATATACTCGAAAGTAGAAATACTGTATTAGAGTTTTTGATCCTGTCGTGCATAAGCTACGTATGTATTTCGCATATTTCTCCAGCTAAATTTCTTCGTAGCAGTTGAAACTTCGCGCGGAGTAGAGGCCCCTGGTTGGGTCACTGCAGGTAGTCACGATACGGAACCCAGTGCTGGGTCATTACAATTTTTTGTTCCCTTGCAAGATGGGAGAAACATTCGTTTAAGAGGTAGCATAGATACAGTCTTCTTCTACTTGATGACTACATGTTTATACTTCAAACTATGTTATTGGACCAGCACCTTTACATCGACTGCCTCATCCAACGAACACACCGCGAGTCTCTAAAAAAACAGCTTTGCTTTGAAAAGTAGCTCGGTACTATTTGATTTGATAATATCCCTCTTTTGAGCATGGTACATGAACTGCTGTATCTTTGATTGAGTTTTTGATCCTGTCTTGCCTAAGCTATTTCGGATATATTTTGCCTGGAAGTGCCAGGAGTTCCACTTGTCCTTCTGCCTTAGTAATTTGCTGGAAGAAGGCTTTCATCATCAAGAAGTCATGAACTACCTGTGACAGCCCAAAATAATGCAGAATATAACTTTTCTCAACGGCAAGATGCTCCTGAACGGCCTTAATATCATGGAACGGGGATATGCCGTATCATCTACATGTATATTTTTGAATACAAATTGAATCTGAAAAATTCATTAGAAAGACAGAAGGAAACACCAGAAGGAAGGAAACGCAGACTAGCACGCGAGAGGAAAAGAAGGCAAAGATCTCAGCAAAGTACCAGTGATACGACCAATGTTCGAGCCATGGATGCTAAGCTCAAGAGGAGAGCCATCTCTCAAAAAACTTACCAAGAACGCGAAGCAAGGATGGACCGTGATCGTGAAAAAAGCGTCTAAAGAGACAAACTTCGTCGAAAGAAAGCAGTGAAGAGAGAAGAAAGATGTATAGTGCAAGAAAAGCTGAAGCATGCGCTGCAATGTCACAGAAAGAAATAGAAGAAATGATATGATTAGAAAGGGAAGATTTTCGGAAAAAATAGCCACCATGTCGCAAGAAGACTTGAACGAAAGAAGAAGAATTGAAGGAGAAATGTTTGTAGATTTACTGCCACCATATCGCAAGAAGACTTGAACGAAATAAGAAGAATTGAAGGAGAAATGTTTGTAGATTTACTGCCACCATGTCGCAAGAAGACTTGAACGAAAGAAGAAGAATTGAAGGAGAAATGTTTTTAGATTTACCGCCAACATGTTGCAAGAAGATTTGCATGAAAGGAGAAGAATTGAAATTGTTGGAATTGTTGTTCATTGGCTAGCACCACTGAAGTATTAATACGGAATCCCTGCCGTCATTTTTGACGGCTGGGTACACTAGTTGAATATAGTACATAGGTTTATTAATTGATATTATTTTGTTCTACTTTATACAATGTTCATACGATATAGGTGAAAAAGATATTGTCACAATACATTTGACCAGTACTATATATATGGATACATATGTACGATATACATATATGTACGTAGTTTATGTTGTACAATAGGTACAATAGTACAGTTTCTGTGCACATGTTGCAAGAGACCTCCACGACGGTGTCATCTTGCAGTGTAAAATAGATGTGTGAATAATTTAGATCATAATTATTGATACTGACAGTTACTGCTGCTATTGCATGTTTGACGGTTAGGCCTTGAAGGCTATATAAGCCCAATATTAGGCTATGAAGGCTATATAGGCACAATATTTGGTCTTGAAGGCTATATAGGAGCAATATGAGGCCTTGAAGGCTATATAGGCACAATATTAGATCTTGAAGCCTATATAGGCACAATATTTGGTCTTGAAGGCTATATAGGCACAATATTAGATCTTGAAGGCTATATAGGCACAATATTTGGTCTTGAAGGCTATATAGGCGCAATATGAGGCCTTTAAGGCTATATGGGCACAATATTTGGTCTTGAAGGCTATATAGGCGCAATATTTGGTCTTGAAGGCTATATAGACGCAATATTAGGCTTTTACGCACACAATGTACAATGTAAATGCGAAGTTAATATTTCTGTATATACAATAAGTAAGATCATACAATCACCAGTCTAATATAAATAGACCTATATACCTTACACTGTGACCTATAAGCAGTACAGTTCACTATACCTCACACTGTGACCTATAAGCAGTACAGTTCACTATACCTCACACTGTGACCTATAAGCAGTACAGTTCAATATACCTCACACTGTGACCTATAAGCAGTACAGGTCACTATACCTCACACTGTGACCTATAAGCACTACAGTTCACTATACCTCACACTGTGACCTATAAGCAGTACAGTTCACTATACCTCACACTGTGACCTATAAGCAGTACAGGTCACTATACCTCACACTGTGACCTATAAGCAGTACAGGTCACTATACCTCACACTGTGACCTATAAGCACTACAGTTCAATATACCTCACACTGTGACCTATAAGGGCCGACTGACACTGATGTACCCACTCATGACCAGTATGGCATGGGTAGACAGTAGGGTATGAGGGAGGGGGTATGAGGGAGGAGGGAGGAGAGAGGAGGGAGGAGGGAGGGGGAGTGGAAATGATGAAAGGGAGGAGGGTGATATGTAGTGAAGGTGT
>VCRD01002596.1:20298-39868 GCA_006783055.1 Trinorchestia longiramus
TAAAAAAATACTATCTTAACTAGGAAAGCCACTTGGGTGGATGCCATAGTTAACACAATATTTGAAGTTGATTTTGTACCCATTGCAGTTGCTCTGACATCGAAACCTGAATTTTGGCAAATATAATGCCACTAGTAGTACGACTTGCCCCCACATCACCCTAATTCATTCTCAAAAAGAGGCTGTATAACAAAATGTGTTTCTTTTGTATGCTAATTATTGGTCAGAGATACGCAGACTTGAAATAAATGACACCAATTCTATTTCTGCCGTCTGGAAACGCAAGTAGCCATAATTTGGAGGAAACTCTCAATTGTCAGGTTCGTTCTGAAAAATTTCACTTGTTCTCGACAGCGTGCAAGTCATCTCTAGCTATTCTTGCACTTCAAATGCATTTACAGATACTAATGTGCATTCCTTCATTCTATGATCAAGAGGTAGGTGCTGAAAAATGACTGTAGATAATTGCTGTAAAGATGGATTATCTCACGTATAGTTTAAAGGAAAACAGTTCCCGAAATATAATGTATATCAGTGTGAATTTTTTTTCAGTAAACATTATGTAACTCAATGATCATAAGCTGCTCAAGTAAAAGGCTTCTCGTGTCTTGAGTCAAGTTGGACAAACAATAATTTTGAATGTGATATTTTTCACCACGTCGATTGTTCTTCAATTCTGAGCATGTACATTGGATGCTAATAGTACAGTAAATCATTTTGTATTGGCCATAAAATTGGATTCATCGCGAGCAGGACATGCTGTACTTCTATTTCGACGGCACAACGATCCTGGACGGCGGCGTGAACGACATCCGGGCGGTGGGGACCGTTGTGCTGCTGACCCTTATGGTGCTCGCTATTGTGGGCATGGACTGGGTCACTAGGGTAAGCATCGTGGGCATGGACTGGGGCACTAGGGTAAGCATCGTGGGCATGGACTGGGTCACCAGAGTTATTCCTAACGAAGCAGAACCCAACACTGTTCAGTGGTTATCTTTACCTTCAAATCAATCCTCACTAATGTACCTAATAAGGCAAGTCAGATGCTCTATTTTCCAGACAAGCTTATTAATTTTTTAATCAGACCGGTGTTCCCTAAATTAAATTCTTATTTTTGACTTCTCTGATGTAGAAAAACGCGGAGAACTTCTAAAGAAACTTACTCATGTTGGGAGTTTATAATAATTCTTATTTAACAAATTTAAGGTCAACAAAAAACAATTTTTTTCTTAGCATAGGTGTAATTCGTAGCTTTTTTCCGTCCTAAATTTGAATACAAACTATTATTCAATATCTGGAGCGTTTACCTCTTCTGAATAAGTAAACTAGTTAACGATGAACACAGGCATTCAGTTTGTTTCAGAAAATGGATTTTTTAATATATATGAAATTGAACTTCGCCCTCAGTTTGATAAACCCGTTGGCATTTACCAGTGGAAATATTTTAATTAATAATTTAATAATAATAATAATAATAGTAATATTTGATTTAATTGACGGCTAAATGTGTAGGTTTACACAAACCCTCGCTGAAACTCAACTTACGGCAAACACTTGAATAAAAACTCTGACTTTTCAGCCCGAGTTTCACATTTTTGTTCGAATTTTTTGTATTGTTGTTCAATATTGTTCAAGTTATGATTCATATATAAAGTGCATGGGTTGTGGGGAGGGGAAATAATACGACGACATCGTTTGTCATAGTTGTTACATATTCCTGTCTACAAATTAATACAAAATGAGAGAACATAAATATGAGACTGTCATTTGGGGCATTGCGTGCAACAAAGACAGAGATGCTAGAAACAAGTTTTGAGTAATCGCCATGCAAAGTACAAGGGACTATACCATTACAATAAGATACTGCACCTGAACCGGCCCAAATAAACAAGCTCGGCTGTTAGTTTTCGGTACCACAGAAAACGGATTTTTTTGGCTGGTGGTGTCTTCACTTTTATAGCACAGTCCACCTCGTTTAATTATTAAGAAATGGGCGTCCAGTTACACAATAATATTTTATTTATTACCTGGAAGGAATCAGCACACAACAAGCGTATCGATCATCACAGACGATACAAAAGGATATAATCATAATCTAACATTTATTTTACTTTAAACTTCACTAATATTTTCAGCATTTGCGCTCGACTATTCAAACACTCAAACGTAAATATGTTTAACTTAAATTATTTAGTTTAATTTTTTGAACAAAATTGCCTTTTGCTGCAAACTAAACGTTATGAAAACTCATTTTATCTATTTGAAACTGATGAATTAGAGTATTTTCCCTGATTACTCAGGTTCAGATGGGGATGTTCGTTCTGCTGGTTTGCTCCCAGTTGGACGTTATCATTGGCAGCTTCATAGGCCCCTTGGATGACGAATCGATGGCTCGTGGTTTCGTCGGATGGAATGGCAAGTACAAGCGATTTAGAATTTTGCATCATTGATCCCTCTCGTGCAGCTAGTACGAATAATAATTTAACATTTCGTTGAACAAATGAACTGTAATTATTCTGATTAGATTCTCAACAATAATAGTTGTTGCGTTTTAACTGATCTGGTTCCAAGAGAGGAGAATAAACGGAAATTTTATTTTTGACTTCTATTTTTCCAGGAGAGGTGTTCTCTGAAAACACGTTCAAAGATTACCGTTACTATGATGGTGTCGACCAGAATTTCATCTCCGTGTTCGCTGTCTTCTTCACGTCGGTAACGGGCATTGTTGCTGGTGCCAACTTGTCCGGAGATCTGAAGGTGATGTTCAAGACAGGTCCTCGCCTGTTTCTAGCTGAGATATATAATATCAACTCCTGAGGTTTCTGGCTTTGCTGAAACGAACATGTGTAACTTTTGCATTTCGATGAATGTTATAAATTTTTCGCTAACCAAACCAGAAGCTTGCTAATTAATAACACATCTTAACAGGATCCGAGTTCAGCAATCCCAAAAGGGACTCTCCTAGCCATCGGGATCACATTCTGCTTCTACTTGTTGTACCCTTTCCTTCTGTCAGCGAATGTAGTTCGAGACGCTTCAGGTAATACTTTGTGGAGGCAAATGCTCTTTCTTTTTTGCAGGATATTTTCGTGTATTTTGTCATGAGAAGACTCTGTGAACTGAGAATAGGACTCATAGAAGCGCACATGAAGCGCGCCGCAAGCATCAGACTTGGTTGTAGGATTCGTTTAAACTTTGTTCGAGCCTGCTATGAAATCGAAGCTTTTCATTTTTCTTTTTTACCCCTTTTTACCGGACAAGTTAGCCAGTGTAGCTGATTGTACGTTCCCCTCCTTCCTTCAGTGCAGTTACGGGTTATAAGTTTTTACTATTCATCGCTGGATCTGTAGTCTCATTTACAGGTATATAGGATAGTGAATGCAGTATTTTTTTATTAAATATCATCGCAAACATTTGCAAGCCGAGACCTCTATACGGCGTAGGGTCAACACTACAGTCAACTGAAGTAGACGAAGGACCAATAGTGTAACCAAAACGTTCTAAGGCAGACTAGAAATATGATATTGACTGCTCTCCATCTATTGAATTGCCTTCCTATGACTTGGTTGTAAATTTGAAGTGAATGTACCATTGACTATAAAAATGATCGCATCATATTCAAGTGTTGAAATTTTTTTTTGCACAATGGTGTTAGAAGGTTTAAGGTTGAATTGAAAATATTTCGCTTGAGTTCTATTGGATTTCAATTCTATCAATCGCTTAAACATTCATTAGGAAATGCGGTTGCGGTTACCAGTATAGTATAATTATTTGATCTATCTCTTTTTTTCATTAGATTAAGCGGCTTGATCGCTTGTGCGTAATAAAGAAAGCATTTTGACCCTGACAGCACAAACTTGAATTTTTACAAAATTTCCGTTTTTGCAGAAATGTAACGGGCCATTGAAATGTTTTACCCTAGTTAAATTAATTTATTTCAGCAATTAAGTTGAGTTTGACTCTCCAGTTATTCATATCGATTAATGTAGTTTGATTCATTGAACAGGGGACGTCGAAGCTTTCAGAGAGTTCTACTACAACGACACCGACTTTTTGAGCGGCCGCAAAAGCATCCTTGATGCTCCAGTTTTCACCGAATGTTCAACAACTGGTCACCCAATCGTGACTGCCGACAACATCACTATCCCAGTCTGCGAGTTCGGGCTTGAAAATAGTTCTCAGGTTAATATGCTTTAAAAAATAAAAACTTTATGCCTATGTACTATACATGAAACGTACATTATTTTCGAAAATACTTAATGCTAACATCTTAGGACTAGTGATTGTTTCCAGCGACTGTTCCCGTCCTTCTCGTGACGAGGTAGAGGCTCGTAAGGATACGGTACGATGATCTGAAAGTGGCAGGAAATTGTCAATTTAAGTCGGTCAGTCCGTCGGCTTAGCTGAATCCCTACTTTACAAGTGGGAGAAAATTGAAGAGTTGCAAAGATTCTCGAACCAGGGACCTGACAACTCAAGTCAGGTTGCTTAGCCACCTGACCACAGCGAAATCAAAGGAAGTTCCTGAAACAGCTTCATCATGTGGTTTTTATCCGTTCCGGTAAATAGTTTCTTAGAAATTTAGGATGTAAAGAAACACTAATGCATCCCAACTTACGATTATAACTCAATCCTTGATTGCTATGCCAAATAGCACACTGTCACAGTAAAATAGCACAGAAGAGAGAGAAGGTTGAGATCAAGTACTTACAGTATGACAAATTCTATTTAAAGTATTTACCGTAAGTAAACGATAGTATCTCAGTTTCTAAAAACGCCGTTAAAGCGTGCTATACAGTTAAGCTGAAAGCTAAAATACATTAGATTGAGGGTTGGTGGCTAAAAAAAAAAGGTTATATGTAAATTGTACCATATGCATAAAAATATGATATGAAGTTTGTTATTGGTTTCCGATGCAAGCTGACTTAAATCTGGATTAACCGATGTCATGTACGTGGTTAAGGTACGAGTACGTGACTGAAATGCTGTGTGTCATTAAGTTGCATGTTATTGATTGAGGCCTTTACTTTAGACAGGTGAATACTTTGAGAACAGGTGAATATTAGAATTCTGTTTTAAAGTATTATGCTTAGTAACCTGGATGTGCACATAAGCTCAATCATATATTTTCATTTGAAGATAAGGTTCTGGAAATTGATACAGTGAAGATATTGAAGCGACTTATGACTCAGAGGGAGAACTACTGAGGGAAATTGTGGTTCAAAGTAAGACAGAAAATACGTGGTGACAATTCAAATTACATCTAGAGATAAAAATCAAAAGCATATCAAAATTTAAAAAAAGCAGTGGATTACGGAGGTCTTGCGACTGTGGAAGGGGCTCTACTAAAGAATGTCATCGTTGGTCCTGTTTTCTATAGTAACTTGAACTCAGTAGAGTAGAACAATTTTGTACATGAACTCGTGAAATTCGGTGCGAATGACATTAGGGAGAGTGTGGTAGGAAAGTTCTGGTGTGTTCTTACAGTACGTTTTTCAATTTTATTGAAGCAATTTTGAGTTTAATAAATATGTGAGACATGACTGGTAATGTGACTGGTGATAGCAGATGACAAAAAGAGTGTGAGATAGGTAAAAACGGAGACTTGGATGATTTGAACTATATTGGCTGGGTCATGGAAGAATGTATGAATGTGTGCTTTTTAGATTAAAATAACGCCCATAAATGGCCTGGGAATAACACACAACCAGCTAAAGCTATAATCAAGCTCATGGCTTCTCAGTTGGAAAATCTGAACAAGGACATGAAAGAGCCCACTAAGCTAAGAAGGAGTAAACCAGTGATAAATATCTGCTTAAGCTCTAAAACTTCGAACACAGTTTCCGTCAAGCAAAATACAATAAGCCAAAGCATGTGGCGGTGTTACAAGTAACGTATCATGCGTATCTTTAGGCATTAATAAAATAATACTCAGATACTGTACATGTATTGAATAATTATTTTTCTTTTTTACCAATGCACTGAAAATGTTTGATGGTGAAATACCGTAACCGTATTCGCTGATGTGATGTTGATATGGTGAAGGTGATGGAGTTAGTTGCTGCGTGGGGCCCTTTGATCTACCTGGGCTGTTTCGCGGCGACTTTGTCCTCCGCCATCGCTTCCCTGGTAGGAGCTCCGCGAGTGCTGCAAGCGCTCGCCAAAGACAGACTGTACCCTGGCATCTTCATGTTCAGCAAGGGCTATGGTGCCAACAACGACCCTGTCAGAGGATACTGCTTAGTCTTCGTTCTGTCGTTCTTATGCATCATGATAGGTGAGCTGTGATTCAGTTGGAGTGGTAAACCCAGTTTTTTTATTTGTGCACGTTTTGATTTTTTTGTTCGGTAGACGCACAAACGTCTTAGGTGCGTTAGTTGAATACGTGGTGGATAAAAATTTATTTTCAATATTATTTATCCCAACAATAAATCACTCACTAGTGTTGAATGCCCAGTTGCTTTGAGAAGCAAATTTACGAATTTAGTCGAGAGCGTTAAATAGTTGAAATCTTAAAGAACCTTGACATGAATATCAGAACCGATATTTTCAGAGTATTTCAAGAATTCGAAATGAGCTTGTTCCGAAGTAATTTATATATAGATATAAATTTGTTCAATGATTGTTCGTCAAAATGAATAAGTTTGATCAAGTATTAGGATTACAATATGCACTGTCATGACGTACGGGTCACTAGAAGAGAACTCTTATTTCCTACAGTACCAGACGAGACAACTGACGTCTCGATAAACACTGGATAAGGAATCTCCCAGTATTATAAAGTACTCATTCAATATCCTTAATAACTCTGGAGGCCTGTAAATGAAATGCATGTACGTGGTTAAGGTACGAGTACGTGGCTGAAATGCTGTGTGTCATTAAGTTGCGTGTGCTTGATTGAGGCCTTTACTTCAGACAGTGTGGGACTTGGGTAGCTGCCCAAGAATGGACGAAACTTCTCGTTCTTGTTGCCGTGTTTTATTTTGTTCTTGTACTGGTCAATTGTGACCACCACATAGATTGAACACTTGATGCTACTACGATATACAGTGTCCATGAAAAATGTGTTCATCGATATCAATGATAGTGATATTAAGATTTCAAAATTTATCATTTTGGTCGACTGATTTTGAAGCCTTGATATAGGTATCATTGACACCGACGCATGTTTTTTATGGACACCTTATGAAGCAAAATTCTTCATTAACGAAATATAAGTACGTATAGCAAATTGTACAAAAAATATTTTGTCTAATCTTGCACGTGTGGTGTTATGAGTTAAAGAGTCATTTCCTAAGACACATATTTTACAGCATAGTATCATTGTTAGTGAAATTGTGCTAAAAATTGACGAAACTTTTTCCAAATCAAACGAAAGCTTCTGGATTGAACCAAGTTATTTCTTGTCACCTAAAAACTATTCAGCAAAGTTAACATAAAATTTTAGCTTCTCGAATAGCCTCTCGCTAGTGCTTGACCTAACCTTGGTTATTTCCTGCAGGAAATGTCTTTGTAATGAATAGCTGTTTTTTAAGAGCATAATATTCAGAGAAGAAATTTTTCTGTTGGGTCTTGACCTGATTTTACTTTAGTGTCTACGATTGAGTGTTGATTGCGTCTGCAAGCAAGAGCACATCCTGAGCACAATTCAGACCCAAAATGAGTGTTCACAACCTAATATTGCTCTTCCATTTTTGCCAAATCTTAAATTATATTTGCAGATTTCTACGAGATTTGTAAGCGACGAACCGTATGATTGTACATGGCGCCATAATTCTCGACTAGCCACACTATGTTTGTTGTGTGGGGTTGTTATATTTTCCCTCGATCAAGAGGTTAACTAAAATATAACTTCAGTAGTATGAAATTTTACATCGGCTGCTCAGTCAATCCCAGCTGTTCTATGGTCGGAAGAGTACACGAAAGGCCTCCCCTTTCGTGTACTCTTCCGACCATAGAACAGCTGGGATTGACTGAGCAGCCGATTCTCAGTTGTCCCACTTCTGAAGTTTTGGTGTTGGAGTACGGTTGCATGCACAACCTGCCACCTGAAGTGGGATTTGAGTGAGTCAAGTGTGTAGAACCTCTCGGTTTTCACGAGTCAGCATATACTGCACGTTACATCTCAAGCAACAGGAAGTGTGGTAGGCATTGCTATTACATCAAAGAAAACGAGACATTAATCAAACTTTTATGCACAAGAATGAATTAATTGGAAACAATGATTCGTAAATATGAGTTGAAGCTTTTTCTACGGACAGGTAATCTGAACGCTGTGTCGACGGTGCTTAGTAACTTCTTCCTGGCGTCCTACAGCCTCATCAACTTCTCCTGCTTCCACGCTTCCCTCGTTAAAAGCCCTGGATGGAGGCCTTCGTTTAAGGTGGCAATTCTTCTCTTTGGAACTGTGTTGCTTCTTAAAACCACAGTTTAATATGTTCACAAATGACCACAAAAAGACTCGATTTTATAGTTTAACACGTTTCCTGCGATTACCTAAGCGGTACAAATCTTAGCTCTGCACAAATAATCACTAAAAGGCTCTGTGAAATTTACAAAACCTAAGTGACCCACCGGTGGGTCACTTTGCAAGAAATGTGTTAGAAAACAGCGTTGGAGAAAAAACTCAAAGTCGAGTGAATGTCAGGCCTTTGTTTTTTCAACAGAGTACCGTTAGAGGTAGAGAATCACAATCGCTTGCATTTTGCTCAGGCGAGTACAGAAGATGTAACGGAAGACACGTGGTTGGTTTGATTTATTGCGATGAATCTCGCTTTCTACCTCAACATAGTCACCAAGGGTATCAATAAAAAACAGTTTCCAGTTACGTGAAAATTGCCTAATATTCTTAGATTAGTCTAGTATTGTGCCTAATATTACATCCAATATTTTGTACCAAATTTTTTCAGTATTTCATGCAATGTTCATCTAAAATTAAAAAAAAACAAGCATTTTGTTGATTATTACATTAACATATATTTGTGTCAGGAGCTATGACACTTCTCAATTCTTCTATGCGTTCAATAATTTTTTCAATACGTTCAATAAATTAAATAATTTCTTTGGGATAGAACGAACGAAAACAAATTAATCATTTGATGTTTTTTCACATTAATGCATTATTCATGATGTGCTTTCGGAGTATCAAATTCTATTAAATACATACAGTTCAAATTACTGTAAAATTCCTTCATTATATTGTTGTGCAATCATGAAATGGGATTTTCGAGTATTCAATCGGTCACAAATATTCAATGTACAATGAATCTATGCTTGCTTTTTTCCAACTAATTAAATTTTAAGCAAAGTTTCAAGAGACATAATTACCTTCTTAAGTTGATAGCTCATGGGCCTGGGCCAGTAAGAGTGTACTTTGTACTACGCCACACGATTGCATCGCGTGCGCGGGCCTCGTTGCCATGAACATGACAAATCTTGTGTTCTCTTTCAACTTTTCAGTTTGATAAAAAAATAATATTACTCTCCCTAAACCACCAATTGCAAAATTTTATTAGAAGTCATTCCCAATAAAACCTCATTTACTATTAAATTTTACGACACTGAGAGGCACAGACATGCATCGTTTTGAAGTACAAATGAAACTATAACTTCACATGATATTCACCGCTCATTTTGCACTCTTTAAAACCTTTTTCAGTACTACAACATGTGGGTGAGTCTGTTTGGGGGCGTCCTGTGTCTGGTCGTGATGTTCCTAATCGACTGGATCACAGCCCTTGTCACCTTCCTCGTCACCATCGCCCTCTACTTGTCCGTCTCATACAGGAAGCCTGGTTAGAGCCCAAGCTTACTTAATGCGTTCTTTTTCTGTAGTATTGTGGAAAAATTTAATTTTGCTTACTTAAAAGAAACTGAGACGTACACGAGTCGGTTTATTTGTAACAAAGTTGAGATTTAGCAGAGCTTATGTAGGTGTTTTCACTAGTTTACGATAAGAGTTCCATAATGCCAGAAGCACACTCATACTGAAGATGTAGAGAAAATCCAAGGACTACTATAACCAGGACGTGCATCGCCATGTAGCTGACTACGGTAGCGGAGGCCAGTTCACTGCGTTCAATTAACCTCTATCATAGTGCGAACATTGTCGTAGTCTGTCGCTCGATTTGAATCGGACATTGCTGTTTGTTTCGAGGCACATTGCTGCATTTCTAAGTGGATACTGTTTGTTAACAAACTTTATTGCTAATTACATGTATTAAAAATGCCGAACAAGTGAGGGGTTGTGTGAACAAGTGAAATCCCTCCCAGTATCTTCAATGTGCCTGCTTCATGTCTGCCATCTCCAAAACCTACATCTCGCCCGGCGAAAGTGGAAGACCAACAACTGAGGTATTTTCTTCAGAAGGATTAGATTCCTTCATTGATGCTTTCAAACCTGAACGTAACCTGCAGAAGCAGTACAAGAACTTGATTATTTCAATATCGAAAGAAAGGCTTGTGTGTTTGTTCATGACTGACAATTTCAGCGAGTGCAGCCTGTCTGTGATTTTCGAAAACAAGCCCACTTTGTGTTCCCCACTGACGCTCAGTGCGTTCAAGAACGGCATTAGTGTACCACTGTTTAAGATACTTCATCCCAACAATGGTTTGAGATCGTATACGCAGTCCGACGAAACTGTGCGCTTGACAATGAACTATGTATGACATCCCGTTTGACAAAACGATCAAAAATGTTGTCACCCTTCAAGCTCACACGTCAGCCTATGTCGACACCGAGAAGGAGAAGAAGTTGGTATTTTTGACGTCTGTTGGAACTTTTATCACAGAAGCAGTTTTCCATGAAGGATTATTGTTTTGCTCTTCAATCATACCCGAAGTGTAATTATGAACAGCTCAGAGACTTTTTGGTGCTACCATGCAAACGCAAGCTGCAGTACATCACTTCATTTATTGACAAGGACCAGGTGCTGAGGGAAACATTTGACAAAACATTTAACTAGCAGAAACATTTGACTAGCAGAAGAATGCAGTCCTTCAGACCTCTGTCATGAAGACCCGGTTGGCTGACTAATCGCTGCAGTTTGGTAGGTTTTTGCTTCTATGTCTGTTTGTTTATATGCGTGAATGTTTGTATGTTTGGTTGTTTGCATTGGAAAAGGTTTAACTATAATCAACTTGTAAAGTCTAAAACTGCAGCAACTCGGCTTTCTATAAAGTGGCCGCTAAGCTCATACAATAATACATCGGTATTTCAAAGCATTACAGTGCTTTAAACAATTTAAAATTCACTGTAAAACCTTATTATCCCTTCTATTGCTTGAAAGAAGTAATTTTTGATCAATTTGTCCGATAGAAAATGTTATGTTACTAAGAATGCAATGGCCTCCGCTACCGTAGTCAGCTACATGGCGATGCACGTCCTGGTTATAGTAGACCTTGAGAAAATCAAATGTTTTAATTTAGATTTTTATGGGTGAGGAATTAAATTTAAAATAGTTATCAGCAGAGTCCTCTCAAAAACTGATTAAAGTAAACTTAGCACGCATATGTCTTATCAAATAAGTATATATCTATACGCATGGGACTTGGCACGGAACTTCAATATCAACCCAAGAATGAACCAAACGGCTGGTTTCTATTGCCTTATTTTACTCTAGATACCTACGAGGGCAAAAAGTTTCACACTTAACTTAGCCCATCAGGCGACGGAGATGGAGTCCCAAATTAATTATAGCTAGTAATTTAGTTTTTAATAACAAATAACGAGCTTTATTGTCTCCTCATTATCTCGTATAGTGATAATGTTGACTTCAAGACGAATAATTGCCAAAACAGTGTGTTTAGTGATAATAGTTTTAGTTTCAATTCATTCAAAATAATGTAATAGCTTATCGTAGAAGCAGTGAAACTTTTGACGTAGGTTGCATTTTGAGGACATATTAGAAGGGAAGTTGAAATTTAGTTCTGTCTTTTTTCTAATAATGAGCACCAGAGATACGTCAACTACGCACAGGAAGTTAGTTGGAGTAACTTAAAATAAGTATAAAAGTACGCGTCTTGGCCAGCAATTTTTTGAGAAATAGATTTGTGAGAGGTAGATGTGTTGCACTTAAAAAAATTCAATTTTGGTCGTGTTTCAAAGGATGGTAAATTTACTTCAGTATAATTTTCATGAAACAATATCCTTAAGTTAAGAAAATTCCTCCGATAATTTATGTCGAAATCATTGCTTTTAATCATCTATATAGATGAGATTTAGAGCGTCTATTTTCCTGCCATTACCGTAAAATCTTTTATGGCAGAAAATGAAATGAACCATTGTTACTAAGATGCCGAGTTTCATTTAGCATTACTACTGCTAAAAATATTTTTAGTTTCCATATATGTTCAAGCCATCCACGATGAAATCTGAAACTTATGATCACATTTATGTTTAATACCAAGTCAACAGATTTAAACCGCTTTATCGCTGCACCGGATGATCTGATTGCATGATTTTCAAAATACAGATGTGAACTGGGGATCGAGTGCCCAAGGATCGGCATATGTGACGGCACTCAGGACGACCCTCACCCTGCAGGCAGTCGACGACCACGTCAAGAACTACCGTCCGCATGTCATCGTAATGTCCGGCACGCCGAGTTGCCGCCCTGCGCTTCTAGACTTCACAAGCCTTGTCACGAAGAACCTAGGCATGATGATGTGCGGGGAGGTCACCGATGTACGTTCAAAATATAGGCGAGAATTATTGTACTCCCTCTTGTCGGAAACAGTTAGTGTGTTCAACTTTCCACTTGGGTCAGAAACAATTGAGGCAGAGGAAAATATTGTCGTAAAATTCAGCTCACACATTATACTTTCAATAGTACACGTATTAATTGAAAAAAGCCAGGACAAACAACGAAGAATTCATTTTCCCAATTGTTTCCAGAACATTAATGTGGAAATATTTTTCCGACTGTGCTCTAACGACTTTTAATCGGAAGGCGTATTAAGTTTGTTAGGTGACTCATTTGATTGAATTTTATGAATTCTCGTAACTCCGATTATGCAGAAGACGTTAAGACTCGACGATGTGGGATCTTCAAGAGGAGGGGAGACGAAAAGCATGGTAGCCTTATTCTTCTGTTTCAGAACCCACCCTTCTAATGTACTGTAATGATACCAGCGTGCAGCATGCGTAGAATACTTGTGTATTAGAGAAAAAAATTGAAATTTTTCCTTCTTAGACTACGGAGGCACTCTCATCACTTGGGTTTCGCGTAATGAACTTGTTTTGATCGAAACTGTACGGGAACCGAAAAAGTTTGAAACCTTTTATTTCATTTTGTTCAAAATCTTACTACCATCAAAACATATTTGAATTTTTTCATAATTTCGTAGGAAATTTCAATTTTTACTTGATCGATTTTCTACATCCTGAGTATACAAGATCCATGAGTTCTTCCGCCTATCAGAAAGTGGATGCTAAGCAGAGGGCACAGTACATCAACAGCTGTACCAACTGGCTCATGATGAAGAAGTACAAGGCTTTCTACAGTCTCATGCAATCCAAAGACCTCGACACAGGCGCCATCAGCCTCTTCCAAGTAAGTGTTGCTGATACGTCAAACTGCCTGACGACAAATAGTTCGCAGAAAGTAGCTCCATATTTCATGGCAAAGTCACAAGTTATCGATGCATTGATTGTCAACCGGTAAGCGTAATGTTTTCAAAAAAGTTTCTGAGTCTCAAAGATATTCTATATTGAAAAATGGAGTATTAGTCATTTAAAATGGATACGCCATATTAGCTTTGAACCTCATTTATTGGCTCAGTGAGATATTACTCAACAGTCAACAAGCCCAATGCACTACTTTTCATTGATTTTCGTTCAGTTGAATCACCATTACTGCATAGCACTTAATAATTGGTTATCACATTTTAAATATTTTCTAAGCCTTCTCTCAGAAACAATTTGCTTATTTAGTAACATTTCCTTCGTTTTTCTTTCCAGCATTTGACTGCACACTCCGTCAATACATTTTCCGTGAAATTAAAATTATAGAATATCGAAAGTAAACTGACATAGAACTGAAACCCGTAATTCAAGTAATTTTCCCATTTTATTTATTTTTTACAACCAAGTAAGCTTTCAGTAAAGTTTCAGAAGTCATAACTAGCCTCTTAATTTTTTTAAGTGTGGTGGTACGCATTTATACCTCCGACGAGGTCATTTTTAATGTTTGGTGCTACAGAAAGCATACCACTTTTTAAAATTGAGTTCTTGCGCTACTCAGCAGCTCAAAATTCAAAATTTGTACCACCATCTCAAATGTAAGGGAATATCCCTATGAATCTATAATTTTTTGAGCATATTACACATTTCTTCCCATCAAAAGTATGAGCCTGAAAGGGTTAAGTTGACATCTCCTCAACAGCTCGTGGGCTTGGGCAAGCTAAAGCCCAACATGGTTCTGATGGGCTTCAAAAGTGACTGGAACACATGCGACACCCACCACCTCCTGGCGTACTTCAACACTCTACAGTGAGTGATAACGACATGTTTCAATACCATCCTTCGATTTAAATTGCAAAAATAATTTGCACCTGAGAATTTAGAATGGAGCTATACATAGTTGATAATTGATATGGGTAAATACCCCGAAATTTCACTGCAGTAACTTGAGCATTAATTATCGCTCCCTGTGAACGATTATATAATTATTAGCATGTCACTGTTACCTTCTAATGTGCATGTCAAGTTTAATCTTTTGTTTATTCTCTCAGCGCTGCCTTCAACATGCAGCTCGGTGTGTGCATCCTGAGGCTCCCAAACGGTCTCGATTGTTCCAGTATTTTAGAAGATGTGGATTCTCCCAAGAAGCTGGATGTTACTGGTGACAAGAATAGTGAGCATCCTACTTCCAGAATTGAAACTGGAGCCCTGGTTAACTGCATTCTCATTGAACAGAAGTGACGACACTTTCCCTCAAATGTATTTTGACTACAGTCCATGATACTCGTTTGCTACATCAACTTTAGCCCTGACAGCACGCGCTTTGGCTGGTTCATCTCATAGCCTTATGGGCATTTAATTATTCATGGACATTCATTTCAAGAGACGAGGATAGAATCTCAAAGGACACGTATGATTCTTGTTAAAGTCATATATGTAAATCTTGGTGTATAGAAAGTTTCGCTAGATTGTTCACCCAATCCACTAGAAGCACAAATTTACAGACAGTCCATCCTGGAGTTATCATCTCGTTTCTGCTGTACTGCCGATCGAATTACAAATAGCAGAACTACATATGTCGACAAATATTGCAGTTCAAACAAGTTTTAAAACATTGTTGAAAAATTCAATGGTCAGGAGACAAATTCAGTAATTGATTAAGCCCGATATTACTGCGAGAAAATTATTCAGCAAACCGCATAGTTTATGATGTACATAAATAACAAGAACTTTACCAACAAACAATTGCCTTCTTCTATTCAGTCAAGCAGATTTCCACCTAGTAGTCTGGGATATTAATGTAGCACATATCAAAGTTTGATTTTATATAAAAGATACGATGAACAATATGGCCAGACATATATTCTCGCTTTGTGAAGAAGTGCATCACTTAGAGAAAGAGATTTCTTAGTTCATTTGCTTCTGAGGAATAGCTATGTATTGTATTTTGTTGGCTGACAATAGGCTTCAAACAACTCAAATGAGTCAAACCGAAGTACAGGTTTTCGACTTAGCATTATACGTTTTCTGATCTCTTGTTTATTTCATTTTAATATTGTTCCAATATTGAAAAAATATAACTTAACACGTTGACTCCGAAGTGGTACGTATGTGTACCACTTAGGTTAGGTTCTGTAATTTTTTCAGATCCTTCTAGTGACTATGACTATCAGACAATCGGAGGCAACGTGTTAAGAAATTTGATATTAGTTAAAAACTGAGCGTGGAAAAATATGAGTTTCTGTTTTGGCCTCGTCCCCAAGACTGTTCACAAAAAACACAGGTATTAAGGAGAAAGAAATTTAAAAGTTTAATTCGCACGCAACATAAATAAAATAATGTTATGTTTAACTCCATCATTCAGGTGCTGAGGAGTCCAAGGAGAAGAAAAAGGACTTCCCGTCAACGACGACCAGAGGACCTGGAGGAGTCGTCTTACCAAACGAGATCCTGGACACAATCACCACTTTCAGACGAAAGCAGACTGGGGTCAGTGGCTCTGCTGTGTTTGACAGATGTCAACACTCATACATAACATTGATAAAAAGTGGCAGATACCTGACAGTACGTTTACTTTTGTGATGTAGTTTTTATACTGATTTCAACTCTAAAAAGCGTTTTACTCTATAATGTCAGATTTTGATGATACCGACAAACACGTGTATTCTATACGTATGTACTTTGTATGACTATTATACCTTCAACTAGATGTAAATATATAATATACGGGTTATGTGATGCATTTGCATTATTTTCTTAGCCAGTGTCGTATTCATTAGTACTGCATGTAACAATAAGTATTCATGTGAAACTTCTGTCGGTACGTAGTTTGTCTTGATGTATGTAATGGTAAACTTATATACCCGTAAATGGTTGATGTATATCTCACGCACGTTAAGTAATATAGACAAATGGTATGAGTTTTTGTAGCCTTGCTGTTCCATTGAACACCTGCCTCAATCTGGAAAAAATTAAAAGTATAGTAAATCTGATAGAAATTCCTTTTCAAATCTGTAATTAAGTACGTCGTCTTCATGTTTTTTAATCCATTTTCAAGACAAAAAAATAATTAAACACAGCACTATTATTGCTTTAATTGCAACGTACACCTTTCAAAATGTATATAAGGTAATTCGAATAGTTTTTTCACTAAGAACATTAATAACTAAATAACTTACAGAAACGATTGATTTTCTCCCAATGCAGTCGTGAAGGTCGTTCTCATTGATTACGAGAAACAATTATTAAGCACCATTAACAAAGCCCAATAAACGTGTATCCCATCACTAATATAGCTACCTTGTTTCCCTTGTATTCTATCTTGTGTTAACAACAACCTCTTATCAGCTACTAGTTTTTGTTGGAGATATTTTGACATTGATCATCTCGGTGTCAGAGTCCTAAACTGAATTGCCTGGTTGCCCCCAGGGCACAATTGACGTGTGGTGGCTGTACGATGACGGCGGCTTGACGCTTCTGCTGCCCTACATCCTGACGACGCGCTCCAACTGGAGCTCTTGCAAGCTGCGCATCTTCGCGCTCGCCAACAGACGCGACGAGCTGGACATGGAGCAGCGCAACATGGCAAACCTCCTCTCCAAGTTCAGGATTGACTACGGCGACGTCATCGTCATCCCTGATGCCATGATGAGAGCTAGTGATGAAAGCTGCAAAGAATTCGATGGCTTAATCGAGAAGTTCAAGACATCTGAAAGTGGATCTTCTGACGGTAAGTTTATAGCTACCAAAACTACCAGAATTATTTTAAGTGATAATACCACTGGACGATACTGCAAGCTTCACTCTTTAACTTCGATTACAAACATCTGTTAGGTTCCCTGTACTAAAAATTTAACAGAAAAAGTGGTAAAGAATTATTACATTCCTAATGTAAGAAATTATAGTGAATTGAACTTTTCCGCAATTTCAAACACTTTTATTTTCAATCATACCTGAGAAAACAGTGTTAAGATATATACGAATATATTCCTCGTTTTATAGTTGTTATCCAGGCAGTTTCTTGTTTATTTCGAGTATTAAACTCTCACATTGTTAAATCATATATAAATTGAACATCGTTGTCTCATCAATATTTTTATTGAGGAATAATATAACGACATACAATAATGGGTGGAAAAAGCAGCTGGGCGTAAATAATTATTCCATCAAAAACATTGTGATCAGCTGCTCATCAGCGTGTAGAAATGATCTGTAGATGAAAATAAAAATAAAAAGATTGCTAACAATGTTTGACAGAAATACAATAGTCCGTTAAGAAATTCTAGCAAGGAAAAATCCTTTGCCGCATATTCTTCCACAACATTCATTTCGTGTCACTTTAGCGAAGAAAAAACCATCAGATCTCTTCCCTTCTCAAAAAAATCTGCCTGTTCATGTAATACTTTGGGATATTCTGTCGTTTATAATTTGAGTGCCACAGTAGCTGCTGCTGGGTTCTGGGTTCGACCAGCTGCACATTTCACATGTAACATAGGGTGCGCGGAGGTAACCAGAACAAGATCTATCCTAAATTTTTATTCATAATTGTGAATTGGACAACTCTATACAGGAGTTTCTTGTAATCCAGCTATTAATTTAGATTACTGTAAAAATGCAGTTACTGTTTAAGTAGTTTTGACTTTCATATACAAGAACCTTTCTCAAATTCTTCAGCACGAACTGGTTTTCATGAATATTTAGAGCGGTCGCTCGCTGCAAATACGGCATAGTTGATACAGCTTAATATTTTGGGAGTATTTTTGAATGAAATGCCTTCAATTTAACGTATTTTATTGCTTATTCACAGATTTATTATTGAAACCAAACATGATTTCAACTGTTTAGTATGATTTTGTGTAAACTTCTTTTCCGTTATTTTGTGTGCCTATCTATATTACACAGTGCGTGTAATATCATATAAAGTTGAGTATCCTTGATCAGAAGTGTCAAAATTCGAAAGTTATGTGCTTTGAAATGACTAGATACAACAGTTAAGTTAAGAAAAACACCGGGAAGATTCCAAGATAACGTGCAATGAATACATTGGAGTGGGAGCTGATATGTTATCACGCCCAGCTCCCATGTCAACATTGACGCTAGTTTTGTGATAGCAATCCTCAAAGCAACACTTTTGCTCATGTGTCAATGATGTTGCAGTTGTTTTTCGGTAAAAATGTTCCTCAATGTACAGGACTGAATATTCTGGCGTGTGTGGTTATGGGGGAAAAAGCATTTATGTTAACCAGTATTACAGAATACTATGCTATTGGAAACAGTGAAGGGGTGTAGGTATGAAGTGAATGATGGAAAACAACCATCTATGTAAACCTAAGGAGATCGGTGATATTGTTACTGTTATACAAGATGGTATGAACAGAAGTTAGTGAATAGAAAAATACTGAACAGCGCAAAAAATAATTAATTGCAATCGTGAATGGATGAAGGAATTCTAACGTCGGTGGAATAAACGTTACTGCTTATCAGAATGCTGATGAGCCCTAGGGCTGAAACTTACCACGAAAACCTGAACTTATTGAATCACTGAATATTCAGCAGACTGGTTACAGAAATTCCATAGATGTATGGCTGAAGTTTTCCAACCATTTGCCAATCTTAAAGCACCACAAAAGTTGTTGACCGGTTTGCTTCGGTCATCTCTGGGAAAATTCTACTGGAAAACAAGTTCATAATACTGAAAAAAAATTACGCATTTTTTTCATGAAAATATTACACCTGATGGCGGAGCTCCTGTGGAAGTGGAGTAGTGAACACATTCCCTCGATTGATGTGCACAAAATCAATAAAATTATTTGAAAATACTCATGAGTATACCTAATTCATAATAAACTCCCCTTTAGATTGATATAAATCTTTACATGAATGCCCAAT
>VCRD01002596.1:42429-54865 GCA_006783055.1 Trinorchestia longiramus
ACTACACCTGTTGCCTACAGTAATCCAACATAAGGCCCTTCATGCAAATAATAGAACCCACCAGCTAAATAATGCAGCATTCACCCTCACTTCACCGGCACAAGACTAAAGAAGAATTTGTCATCACACCAGTACCTCTGAGAGCAGCAAGTCTAAAACCTTTACTGTTCCTTTGTGCAACAAAGTATCCGATAATTCCGGATTAAATATTAATTAATTTAACAGATAATTGAGCAGTTGCTTCGCTAAATCTTAGCTCAACATATTGCGCCGCTCTTTTGTTATGACTAAAAAAGCAAGCATGCAAAATTGCGTAGAAAATCAAATTAGTCCTGCTGAACTCGGTGCGATGCAAATGACTTACTGAATGCACACAAATAAAATCCTTGCTGCATTAACACAATCATTGCCGTTGCCTAGCCGGTGCAAATCTTTACTTTGTACATACAGTCACTAGAAAGCTTTGAAGAAATTACAGAACCTAACCTGAGTGACCCACCGGTGGGTCACACCGCACTCAACGTGTTAAGAAGTGGTGAAAATGTAGCGAGTGTCAGCGCTCACTCGTACGTGACGACACCGCGCGAACACAGGCAAATATGACAATGCACTGAGTATGTGACTGGGAGGTGACATCAGAGAATAATGACTAATAAGGAATAAAGGGAAGGATCTATCTTACAGGCTCAAAATAGAGCACCAAGCGAAAATAGGTAGAAAAAATCTCACAGTCAGTAAAATAGAGTATTAAACTAAAATAGTTACAAAATCTCGCATAGTCAGTAAAATACAGAGCATTATGTGAAAATTGGTAAGAAAATCTCGCATAGTCAGTAAAATACAGAGCATTATGTGAAAATTGGTAAGAAAATCTCGCATAGTCAGTAAAATACAGAGCATTATGTGAAAATTGGTAAGAAAATCTCGCATAGTCAGTAAAATACAGAGCATTATGTGATAATAGATAGGAAAATCTCGCATAGTCAGTAAAATATTAGGGTATTGAAGAAATATAGGCTCAAACAATGCCTTACTGGAAATAAAGCATAGATACATCATGAGCTGTGTCTAGTAACTCTGCATTAACTTCAAATAATTAGTAACGAAGCACGCATATTACTACCTTAATTACACAGGGTATCCCCAAAAAATGTATAAATTTTTAAAAGGCTGTAATTTGAATACTACTGGTGCTAGAAGGCTGGCACAGGTCTCATTCGAAAAATGAAGATCTAAAGTTTTATTTGTATCTAGAAAACATTGTTAACCACCTTATGTTTACCAATAGTGTTCAAACTACAGCTTTGTAAAAATATATGCATTTTTTGGGGATACCCTATACATAAACTTCTTACCTTCAGAGGAGATATCCTCCTCATGACTGTGATGCTGATGTTCACAGCTGCTCAGGAGATACAGCTGTCGTACATTCCACTGCTCACAGCTGGTCAGCGAGATACAGCTGTCGTACATTCCACTGCTCACAGCTGGTCAGCGAGATACAGCTGTCGTACATTCCACTGCTCACAACTGGTAAGGAGATACAGCTGTCATACATTCCACTGCTCACAGCTGGTCAGTGAGATACAGCTGTCGCACATTCCACTGCTCACAGCTGTTAAGGAGATACAGTTGTCGTACATTCCACCGCTTACAGCTGGTCAGCGAGATACAGCTGTCGTACATTCCACTGCTTACAGCTGGTCAGCGAGATACAGCTGTCGTACATTCCACTGCTTACAGCTGGTCGGTGAGATACAGCTGTTGTACATTCCACTGCTCACAGCTGATCGGTGAGATACAGCTGTCGTACATTCCACTGCTCACAGCTGGTCGGTGAGATACAGCTGTTGTACATTCCACTGCTCACAGCTGGTCGGTGAGATACAGCTGTTGTACATTATCTATATTTCATTGCTCACAGCTTGTCAGTAAAATCTTCCACTACAGCTACAAAACACTTTACTAAACACTGAACTCACTAATCACTTCTAAACTTCAGTCTTCAACGCAGTTATGAACACGTCAATAGACTGGAGACGCATATTATCACCTTCACGACCGTGAAGCTAATAATATACGATTAATAATGATCCATTATTAGTCAAAGCACAGTATTTACAGTAGCCAGGATACTGTTGCTCTGAGGTCAACACTGAATGCAATGACCCGCAAATCAACGTTTGATCTGTACAAAAAAATTCCCGTGTAGAGAAAGAATGGATATCTCGTCTAAAAAATTTTTGGCAGTCAACGCTAGTATAACCATTCTGGGTACAAGTAAGTCGTACGACTAATGAATATGAATATCAATTTTAGTATTATAGTAAATAATTTTGACCGACACGTGCTGCCCAGATCGTACAGAAAAGAAGCTATGTTTGATCTAACAGTAGAATCTGATCTCCATCCGCCAATCAGCGATCCCTTGCATCTTAATGTATTACATTAGAGTTACTGTATGTACTTAAAAAGCGTTAAAACTAACAGAGGCTAAAACAGCATCTATACTCCACGCAATAGTATTATTTCCAGTGATTAGCACTATATTTCATGAAAATAGCTCCTATATTTTACGCAATAATATTACTTTCAGTGATAATACGTAGTGCGAGGCATTTTAGAACTGTGTTACGTGACTCGAGCGATTGAACTTGTTTCTAATACATTTTTCTTGACGCCTTTTCAGACATACGAAAAAATACAATCGTGACTCACAAAAGACCACACGAACAAAACAAAACTTCATCTAATTTTCAAACAAACTCTGGTCTGAAAACATAGTCACCTTTACTGTTCCCTTGCTTTCTTGCTTTCTACCTCTACTTTGTTCACCAGGTGCAGGTTACTACCACGCTCCCCACGCTCTTCACATGCACAGGGTGGCCCATAAGTAAGGTACCTTTTTAAAACTATTATAGCTATAAAACTACAAATGGTAAAGAGATTTGGTTAATTCTGAATGAAAGAAGAAATTTCAAATTTAATATAATTTCATAAATGAAACGATAAAATAATTTTACCTATGGAATACAATATCTTTTAAATGACCATTATTAGTCAAACAATGATGTGCTCTTTCAATGGTGTTGTTCATTACTATAGCTATAATAATAGTTTTAAAAAGGTACCTTACTATGGGCCATCCTGTATATACTTTCTGATAAATCCTTTTTCTATACAGCCTAATGTGATAAAAATCGTGAAACATAATTGATACATAATTGTAATGAAATTATTACATAATTGTAACAAAATTATTACAATTGTAGAAAAATTATTACATAATTGTAGCAAAATTATTACATAATTGTAGCAAAATTATTACATAATTGTAGCAAAATTATTAAATAATTGTAGCAAAATTATTACGTAATTGTAATGAAATTATTACATAATCGTAACGAAATTATTATATAATTGTAACAAAATTGTGACAAAATCGTAACATGAATTATAACATAAGTAAAAACTTAATAGTGACTCAATTGTAACGTAATGGAAATACACATGGAAACATAACTGAAAAATTATTGAAACATAACTGTAACGTTCTTTGTAACGTTAAGTCCTTTGGTAGGTAATTAAATTTTTATTTGATAGGAGAACCTTGAGGAGGTAATTGAAGCACAGTCCAAAAACTAATCCATTGAGCAGGTAGTTGTCAGTTATTTTTACATAATTACCCCTTTGAATACGTAAATATGGCTATAGATAGGTTGTCAAAGCTTTGTAGATAACTAGCGCTTAGGGCAGGTAGTTATAAACAACACGATCCTGCCTCATCACCAGACTTAGACTCATCACCAGCACTATGCCACAGTTTTTGCCTCTATTCCGTTCTTCTTCTTCTTCTTGTTTCACTTTTATTGGAGCTTCGGAGATGGGTCCATGCAGCTCCACGCCTTCAGGGATGTTTTATTGTTTTCTGAAAATTAGCCCCCAAGCTGAAAACGGATACAAGAGGTTTTTCTGGGTAGTTCGACTCGGAGATTCCGTTCACTTCCCTCTATTCCGTTCCGCCGTGCCCACCGCGGATCCAAACGGAATCCGACCGATCACGTTGTATCCTAAATCTTGGAGAGGAAACTTGGGGGCGGTTCTGTCTAAAGTCTTGTTCTGCACTTCACTGTTCACTGAACACTGTTCACTGAACACTGTTCCCTCATTTAATTAAATTAAAGCTCCGATGAATATAGTCAGTATGGTTTGTACCAAAATGAAAACCGCTTTTCAGTGTCGGCTTCTGTGTTATTTCTCTCAACCTCCTGTAAAAGTTTCTTGCCATACTGTCCGTATTCATAACTGTTCATAAGTTATTCTGTCGTATGTGCGTATTTTGTAGCAATTTTTTTATATATATTCCATTATTAAATCAGGTTATTGTCACAAATATTTCAGATTTTTGTAGATAAAAATCTTCTAGAAACGGATGAAAGCGTGGACAAATACTTTCAAAGGAACAAGTTCCTTCGAGAAGTTATAGAAAAATGAAAAATATGAAAGCGAGTTCACCCTTTTTGTAAGACACGTAGACATGAAATTTTGATAAAATAATATTAAACTTTATGGCTGACAAATTGGTACTTCAAACTACACAAAAAAATATGATAATTTTTTCTCTCTCGCGTTTGCCTTCTAATGGCATGGTAATTTAATTTATTTTCAGTCTAGACAAAAACTTTTGTTAAAAAGTTTTTGAATGATTTTATGTACAAGAATATTTAAAAGCTATTTATATAACTGAACGTTCTTTACCATTCTTGTTTTATTTAACATCATTTCGCTTAATCACACAATTTTTTATAACTTCTAGTGTTATGTTTTTGGTAAATTTTGTACCACCTATTTTTGTCTTACAGAAAGTTCGTTCAGAAAGTGAAGGAAAATGACTGCACCAATGAAATTGCTGATGGTTGCCGCTGTGTTGACGTCTGGTGAGTGTGTCGTAACCTCTTTTGAATTACATGAATTACAAATATCATTACGTAGAAAAATTACTGTAGTAGTTTCTACATTTGTGTACAACTGACTTTCATTTTGCAATGACTAGCCAGATTTTTAAACAATTGACTTCAATTTGGTGGCAGTTAGCCATGTTGTGGTACAACTGAATTAATTTGGTGGTAGTTACCCGGGTTGTGGTACAACTGAATTAATTTGGTGGTAGTTACCCGGGTTGTGGTAGAACTGAATTAATTTGGTGTTAGTTACCCGGGTTGTGGTACAACTGACTTAGATTTAGTGATACAACTGATTGTCAAATATTAGGGATCGGTTTCTACGACTAAGAGCCTGGTTGAGTTTTTTTTAAATTGTTCTTGACAGCACAAACAATTATTAATACGAAGTTTATCCATTTCAGTGTCAGCATCACTATTGCACTTTATCCTTCTCAATGTCAGGTTCAGTATCGTACAAGTGATTACTGTTATTCATTTTATTAATTAACAGGAACACGTCAAAACTATCACCTTTCTATAGGAAAAGTCATCACTATCACCTCTCAATGGAAACAAATCATCACTATGCCCTGTCAATGGCAATAATTCATCCTTATTTTCTGCGCCAGAAATCACTAATATTTCCACCTTGCATTTGCGTAGCCAATGGAGTGGCGGTGCGGCCGATCAGCTCGACAGAATTCAAACCCATGGACAAGAGCATGGAGTATGGCAAGTCTGTGCGAGATGAGAGTGTGGACAACTACATCACGATGGTCATCGAGAACTTTGCCATCGCCATGCGTACTGGCATCCCCATCCTCGGCATGCCTGTACTCGACCCATTCAACATCACGAAACTCGAAATTCCCTTCATCGAGTAAGCTGGTCTTTTCCTCAAGTCCATTGGGACTCTGTGTTTTGCGGTGATTACTCTGGTGTGCTCAGTGTCCAGGTCTCTCGTAAGTGTCTCTGCAGTGTTTGTGCTACCGACAAGCGTGTATTTAATGCTGCGTTTGAACTGTTTCTAGTATGACACAGAATGTTGGGATCACGCAACTGACGGTCATCGTTTGTATTGTCGCAATTTTCATATAATGAAAAAAGTATCGTAAGTACTTCATTTTTGTGCTCCTGAAAAACGTGTGCAACAAGAAATTTAACTCAACAAATCTAATATTTATTTGAAATAAACTTCAGAGAGTATAACGAAACCGATTTCATAGACCATATACACAAGCAACGTATCCCACCAAGGCATTCTTCGATAGAAAAGATTCATATCCGTAAGAGGTACCTAACATTGCAAAGAACTGTAATTTGTAATTCGACATTTCGCAATGAGAAAAAAGTTTGCATGTTGTAGTGCCAGTCGGGCTGTTCAGTGGCAAGAGCAAAAAACGATACCCACTGTTTCAGTGTCACTTTTGCTTTACTTTACAATAGCTTTACACTTCGCTTTACAGGTTTTCAATAGGTTATAATGAAATAATATCTAACATTTCACAAAAATGATCTTCAATCCTTATATGATCTTTCAAAAAGCAGACTGTACATTTTTGTGTGGCAATTGATTATAATTCACCTAAATGAATACGAAATATATTTACTCAAAAATATGAAAAAGTCCCAACATGTTGTGACCACATTGCTGACACATGAATAATTTAAGTAACAATTCAAACTGTCTTTGATGATGACATGCGGAGCGAACTTAATTGTTTGTATGTCCCTATAGCACGCCCTACATACAACTCGCTGCGAACGCCTCTCACATATCCGTGTCAGGCACATCTTCGTTCGAGCCTACCTACGTGCATGTAGACTTCGACGCCAACGAGATGTACATGAACCTCCATTTCCTCGACATCAGGGTACAGTGCAATTATAATTACAATAATAATCTCATTCCAAGTAAACAAGATAGAAGAAAACATTATAATAGACTACGTTGAATAACTTAATTCCTCATTTCAACATAAAGAACTGAAGTTGCCACTTTTAACAACATACAGAGTGTCCCAAAAATATGTGCTCACGCTTTGACTGCCCATTACTAAAGGAAAACTAGAATACGGGAAGAATATTGAAGTTTTCTTTTACGGCATTTCATTTTTTTAAATTCAATGTTTTTTTCCTTTAATTCAATTCGTTAGTCAATAAATGACGTTAGTCAATATGTCAATAAATACTGCAATTAAAACAAAATATATGAGTAATGGGCGGTCTAAAAGTGAGTATATTTTTTGGAGACACCCTGTATATTGAAGTAGGACTTCCTATGTGAACGGAGTGAGAATTTTTCTATGTTTTTATCACGACAGCTGATGTTACTGACTATATAGGAGTGTGTGTGTGGCGATGTAGCCACTAGCGGACACAATAACTGCACGGAATAAAATTAATAACTGAGTTACAGCGGCCATTTTATCTCCTGAAATTAAGTATGCCGAGCTAGTCATTACAATATATAACATGTTAAAACAACTAAACTTAGCCTATAACTAAAAATATTGGAACGTGATAAGTGAAAACGAGATTAACAATCAAGTTGAAATACGTTGGGGCGAGAACTATTTGAGTTACGGAAAGTTCTAGTAGCGTTCTGTATAACCTTATACTTCAGGATGGTTCTTGTGATATTCAGAGAAATGTGAACCCCCGTCATAATGAAATGACGGCAATAACTTCCAAGTTCCATTTATAAAAATAATAGGAACCTGAAACTAGCAATATGTTTGAAAATAACGCAAAGTTTTGGCTAAAATAAAGAAATGGAGCTCATTGTATCATAGGCCACTTGTATCATAGACCGCTTGTATCATAGACCATTTGTATCATAGACCACTTGTATCATAGAACCATGCCACTTTCAGTGCAACCTGCAGCACATGATATCTCAAAGGATAACTTATGCCTTAAATATTTTCAGATTGACGGGAACTACTGGTGTGCGGGCATTGCTATGGTAATCTTCCCGATTTTCGGGGACGGTTTCTTCTACATCAACATCATGTCCATCGACTCTATCGGTCTCGGTGGCATCATGATCACCGATGACGACCATCTCCAGGTGATGTGTTGAGGATGTTCTCCTGTACTGATGATGTTATCCTGTACTGATGATGTTATCCTGTACTGATGATGTTGTCCTGTACTGATGATGTAGAACGTGATGTGGCATGCGGTATAGAACTGTCGTGACGACTACATGCCGTTAAAATGTAGACATGCATAGTAGCCGTAGACTGAATTTTAGTTGTATATCACAAGAGGATAAATAAAAACAATGTATGCTGTTGGATCCTAGTGATGATTATATCAAGATGAAATTTAGAAATATCTTCTAACCGTATTGATTCACACATTTCTAGCCGTTCATTGACTTCAAGCTCGAGTTTCCATTCCAAGTTTTTCGTCGAATGAGCGTTGTTTTAAGCCGATTACCATCTCACCAACGAAACATTACTGAAACACGCAGAAGTTTCCTCAGTATCAGCAGATGAAGTTTTGTTAGCTGTGTTACGAGGGGTCAGGGGGTACAAACTTTGTTTCTGTTCGCTTTTTACCTACAACCAGAGATGGGCAATTTTTCTGTGCTAAATATGGACTATTTATTGAGGGTTTAACTTCACCAGTGGCCAAGTTTTGTACATTAGTAATTTGGCGTAATTTATTTACATCAATTCATTTTTATTTAATATTTGTTATTTAGCGCAATTTTCATTTGTTAGTAGTTTTTCATTTGGCATAAAGTTAACAGAACACGACGAATTTTCGTTTTCTATTTTCTCTCCAGAAAGCTGAGCTTAACAAAATGTTTAGTATCATGGAGGACATATATTAACCAAAAAGCAGTTGAACAAGGAGATAAAATAATAAAACTCAGACGACATGGCTGATGAAGTCAGTATAGATGGCAAAAAGTTGGGAAAAAATCAAACGAGTTAGTAAATATAGAAAGAGGTAGAAACAGTTAATGCAGGAAAAAGACATATACAATTAGTAAATATAGTAATAAACTGAGAAACTTAGAAAAGGTAGGGAAAATGACTGAAAAAGTTAGTGGAGATAGTAAGAAATTGAAAAACTTAGTTAATCTAAGGAAAAAAAGAGAGAAAGTTAGTAGAGATAGTGAGAGGCTGAGGATCATAGTAGAGGCAGAAAAAATACAACAATAGGAGTTAGTAGAGGTGACATAATTAGTGAGTAAGTTAGCAAAAAAATCAAGGTTGATGTGGAATAAAGAGAGCTATAAGCACCAGCAGTTGTGTTCAGATGTGCTGGTATGAGCGACTAAAGTGGGCAAATAAGGATTATTATTTGATTATAACATGTTCCTGTACTCAAGAATCAAAAGAACATAACATAAAAGAAATATCCAATAGAAGGGAACTTAATCAACTAATGAGTCTATAATTAGTGAGCATGGTGGAGTCCCGGTCTCAGAATTAATAAAAATGATCATTTTGATCTTACCAGAAAACAATTTTGTGTTAAGAATTTGATAGTAACCTCTAGCTTGACGGTCTTAGAGATTATATTGCGTTTTACTTATATTATTGGTGTTTTCATTATAGTTATTTCTCATCATTATGACTTTATTATATTACAGTGAGTTTTAATTTTCACGTTTATTACAATAATAACACATAAATAAATGTCATAAAAATGAAAGGCGATGTTCTCTTCTTCTCGTTCTATGGAGTAATATGAAAAATAATAATAAATAAAAAGGCAAAATAATTTTTCTTTAATAAATGAAATATACGATGAACTGTGCAAATAAATAATGTAAAATTTTTTTTACAAATGCCCAGAATATATGACACTAAATTTTTTCCAGCGTAATTATAATAATTAAGAATTATTTACATATAATAATAATTACATCGTGAAATTATAATTATTTAACGCGAATGTCTGCAGCAGAATTCCTTCAACTAAGTTTAGAGTGACGGCAGGAAGTGAATGTTTGGTTTGGCCATAGCAAACCCACACCACACTTACAGGCCACCTCATAATACACTCTTCTGCCTCACAACCCATGTGACATACGTGCTCAGTGTTTGGGAGAGGTGTTTACTATTGGTAGTCTTGTCAATTTACAGCTCACTGATCTTTGTAATCATTTTTTAAGGTTTCAGTCCATTAATACACGCTTGAATGCGACTAAACATTGCTGTCGTATTCAGGTCAGTGGCTTCCTTCCTCTGCAACACGATCCAGGCACTGCAATCCAATTTTTTTTCAATGCAAATGTGATATTCGAAGAGTCACAGCTAGTCGAAAACAGCGACGCTGTCACTCACATTGAAGTTCAGAAGTTCAGTGCTGTTCAGAACTAACATTGTAGTTCAAAAGCAACGCGTAAGCAACGAAGTAAAGAAACTGCTTAGAAATTAGTACGAAAGTTGATGTGCTGCTTGTTAGACGGCAGAAAAACTGAACAGCTGGGAATTACTTTACGTCTAATGCTAACTTGTCACTTCAGATCACAGAACTGTCGCTCGAGCTGGCCTATGACTCCCTCGATATCTACTTTGATAATTTCTTAGGAGGAGGTAGCTTTGGAGAGGAAGTTAATGAGGCCATTACGGTACTGGCCAACACCATCGTGCAAGAGGTAAGTCCACGTGCCTTGGTAATAATTCCACTATAAAATAATATGCAGTTTTTTGCCTGCTTGCTTGCTGGCTTGCTTGGTTCGTCTCTCCGTCATGCTCTTAAGGATATAGATAGGAGAAAATTGGGTAGGGTGTACATGTATTGTATTGTGGATACCAACGGTACATCCTTCAATGTGGAACTCTTTTGGAAAGCCCGCGTCCACTGGCAAATCAAACAAAAAGATTTAGTGAAAAACACGTGAATTTTCACGTGTGGGTCTACTAGTGATATAATAATTTTAATTAGTCAAATCTAAACCGTAAAATTTCAACGGGAACTAACAAGTTCCACTATATAATAATCCACACTTTGTTGCTTACTTGCTTGGTTCGTTTTCTTAGTGTAACTCGTTTAACATCGTGGAATTTCACGGGAATTATCTGGGTTGGATATGAATATAATTGTTTTAAATGAATATTTTTCATGAATATATAAAGAACTTTCATCTGCATCGCATCTACCGACAACATGACCTAGTTACATCTAAGACAATTATTCGTCATAAATTTTTATGATGTTGGTTATTATAATAATTTCAAATAACTAAAATCTAAACCGTGGAACTTCCACGTAAGCTGTCTAGATAGTTAAAACGTAGTTAAAGGATAGTTAAAGGTGAATCCAATTTGTACCCATAGGTTAGATAGTTAAATTTTTGTGGGAAAATCTGTAGAGTGTTGTGTTCCGTCATCTCGAGATACTTAAATGTTTGATGTAAAGTCCGAAGACTTTCTTTACTTGTGTTCTGTGAATTATTTATCAACAGGTAATAGTGATGTTAATAATAGCGTGCAATAAATAGGTACTATTTATTTGAACCCTTTGTAATTCGTACAATTGCATTATAATTTTGATTAGATTTGACTCATTTGAAATTATTTCAAATACGAAGGTATTAAAGATTTACGACGAATTACTGTTTTTAAATGAATATTTTTCAGGAATATATACAGAACTTCCATTCTGTATCTTATCTACCGATAACATGGCCTGCGAAGAACACGGAGGTTATTAACGGGGGAAATTATTCTATTTAATAGTAATCCAGCAGCTTTGGTATCCACAATACACTGCTTGTAATACATGCAGACCCGTTTTGATTTCAGGTAAGTCATTTTTCTTTACTAACTAGTGTACCTGTGCCATCAAAATTGATGACAAAAAATGAAGGTGTATCCATGCCATCAAAAATAATACTGTTGGAAAGATATTTCCAACATATTTATAGATATTTTTTTTCTCTCGCCCTTCTTTTTTGCTCTCAATTCAGTCTTTTTTTTCGTTCGAGTGGTTTCCATGCTTTAGCTTATTTCAAAAGTAACTTATTTTTCTTGCAACAGTAATAAACACTTAGAATACAGTATTTTTGAGCCGCAATAGAAGTGGTTATAGCGATTCGTGTCATATTCTAGATACAGAAATTCAGCATTACTGAAAGCAACCGCGAGCTTGTGTATGTATATTGTAATATGCAATACCCCGCCGAACTCGGTATCCACGATACGGACTCGAGTATATAAGGCTCTGGATCTCTCTAATTTTTTTGAAAGTGACTTATTATAGTGCACTTGTACAGCGAAAATGAGTGTATTAATTTAACAGTGAACTGAAACTAAAACCGCCAGTGTTAATATCTTCCTATCTATCCTCAAGAGCGTGACACGAAACATATAAATAAGTAAATAATTATATAAATAATAAAAAAACATAAACATACGACGATCATTCTTAGTATTAGATTAGATATTAGATAGATAGGAAAAAATGTGACAGACATACACAGGTAGAGATAGAGAGATACAGACAGAGAGAGAGAGAGAGAG
>VCRD01002596.1:54969-83606 GCA_006783055.1 Trinorchestia longiramus
CTTGCTTGCTCGGTCTGTCTTTTTGTTAACCTCTCAAGGATCTAGATAGGAAAAAATTCGGTAAGGTATACATGTTTTATATGACTCGTATTGTGGATACCAAAGGCACATCCTTTAATGTGGAAGCTTCGCAAAACTGGCAAATCGAACGAAATAATTCTGTAAAAAACACATGAATTTTTACGTGTGGTTTTACTAGTCCAGGTATAAGCGACGGTTCAATATTCGTAATGTACTCCCACTCTTAAAAATCGTTTTGCTTTTGGGCAGATTCTCCCTCTATTGAACTCTGCCATCTTGCCTGCTCTGAAGGACTACCTCAACGAAGCTCTGATGCAGCACACCATCTCTGAGATCATTAGTGGGGGAACAAACTAAACTTAACAGAACACAATAAACTGGCACTTTGCTTAGCACTCAGTCGACTGGAAGTTGCAAACGAACGGTTTTGTGGCTGTAAAACTCAGTGACACAGGAATAAGAAGTTGTCAGCTGTTTTCTCTGCATGTTACTATTGATTATTTACGTTGTGAGAAATAACTTTTCGTTCATGTACTGTACTGATAGTTAAATTGAAAGCATTTAGTTTGAGTTAATATTATAGCCAATCATTAAGTGCAATCCATCAAATAGCTGTTATTACATTAGAGCCAACATACACTGCTAATTATAAACTGGTAAATATTAACTCTGATTTTAAAGCATACAAATGATCATCGAATTGAACGATTTTTATTTGACATTTGAGATTTGCATAACTTTTACACCCTGTAGAAGCCTCTGATTCCTTCCGTAAAACCTCTGAGAGGAAAGTTGTTGAAGAAAGTCTTTTAAAAATGCAAGCAAAACGCAGAAAGAAATAAACTTCAAGGCGTTGAGGTCAAAACTTAAAATGGAATACGCCAAAATTTCCCAAATAGTTATTCGTGACTCGTGCACGTCATTCACTAAGCGTCTTTAGCTTCTTATCGAAGAAGACGGAAGGCATATTGAACAGAATATGGGAATTACCAACTATCACATACGTAGCTGCTATTTTCTTTTTGTTGCATTTTTATACTTTGTTTATTTAATAAACATGGCTCCTAAAAGTTGTAACGTTAATAATTGAACACCGTTTACACTATCGAACACGAAAGGAAAAAATACAGTTCCGTAAATACATAGGGGGAGCAAAATAAAAAGAAACAAGCGGAAACTGGAAATAAAAATGAGTGTAATAATCAAACATACAATCCGGTGCAAGTAAAAGCATTTACCAAGAAGGAATGAAAAACAAATTCAAAAGAATGAAATGGGAAGAAACAAGAAAATGTAAGAACAGATCTATTAGAAACGACAAAGTCTTTAATTTTTTTAGTCTTGGGGTTCATTTGTTGGCTATTGAAAATCATAATTGCTGCAGCAATTATGATTTTTATTGTGATATTATAATCTTATTACCTTACACATACAATCTTATTACCTTACACATACATTGGCTGCTGGGGGACTGGAGGAAATTAATCCTAAAAAGGAAGATGGTTGAAACTTCAGGTCTTCAGTTGAAGACATCTATGTGCTGATGTCAGCGAGCTATCGCAGAAAAACTAAGAGATCCAATAAAATGTTTCATCACTTAGGTTTTTTCAACAGTATTGAATAAATAAAGTGAGATACATACCTGTATATATGAAACACTGGTCTATGGCAATGCACTTATGCAAGACCCGTACACACCACATCCTGTACTCAACGTTTGACGATTATAGAGGAATTTAGACTTCCTTATAAAGGGTCACAGAGAGTTGAATGCTCGCTAGAACGTCAAATTTAATTGCAACAATTGCTCCTGCATGTCAATTTCATCTCCCATAAGCGGGATCAAATGGCGTATCACATGCAGAAGTCACAGTAGGGAACAGTCAAGTTGGTATGTGACCTCAAACCTGCGGACGACAATTTCATCTACATCACTGACATGTCTTCAGTTATACAGGGTGCGGCACACTTCAATTCTGCAGAGCTTCGAGGTTTATTGTTTTAACGTGAGTGGGAGCTAGAAATGGTTTTGGTAAAATGATGTGTTAGGCAGGAAATGAGGGAAAACACATGAATAAAACTTTTACATGTATGTATTTTCATACAAGTTGCACTATGATAAATAAAATGTAGAATTCTTTATTTTTGTTCTTAAATGAAGGAAGAACTGAAATGAAAAGCATTCATCATCGATAATCGTGAAGTTTATAAAACAATCTATTTTGTTCATTTCGATTGTATTTTCTAAGATTGGAAAATATTTGAGGCGAATAGTATTTATGGTGATATACACAGTCTTTCCAACTACATGATTTCCATAGCATGTAGACTGACTTCAGCTTGTATCTACAATTGAAATTTCTACGACGCAAGGGTAAATAGTGAAGGGAGCCCTTCACTATTTACCCTTGTGTTGTAGAAATTTCAATAGTAAACTTCAATATCCAGCATCGCACGTTTTATTCGACATTTGAATTTTCAAATTTGTTTCCCTTACCTTCCATTTACAATTTTTTCTTAGCTGATCTATTCTCCAGTCCCTTGTATTTCCCCGTTCATTATTTCAAAAAACTTGTTACATCTGTTTATAGCTTGAACTCAGTTGAGACTTTCACAATGTTCAGTCTGTCATTCACACCTGACTCATAACATTCAGTACTTTTGACTCCTCTCTCCTTCACACATTTCTGCTCTTGTCATGTAATTCCGACTGTCTCTCTAAATCTAACTATGCTTTCAAACGACTCCAGTTTCCTAACGAAGGTCACGAGGGCTATTTCGCAATTGAGTAGAATTCAGGCACATTGCCGCTCAAATGGCAGCACATAAGCTGATTATTGCTCAGAGCTGACATCTAAGCCAAAGTGATGGCTCCTAAGACCAACCGCAAAGACGAGGTGTGCAAATGGACGAGCTTTTTGTAGGCGTACCAGTAAAAGAGCAGAATTCTTACTGCGGATTTTAGTAGGTGCACTTGAAGAAGAACAGGATTCTTACTACTGACCGTTGGTAGTTACAAATTACAGCTTTGAAATTAAGCAAGTGTAAGTCCGTGATTTTTTATATCAGTCATCTTTAAGTCGAAATATTTTTGGCTGGTGAGATTCACATTTTAGAAAAAGTATTTTGAGGGTAACACGTCATTTTGTATTGCAGTTCTTGAAAATCTAAATAAAATTCCCGACAACAAACACGTAATAATAACAGACAGGCAAACGTTCGAAAATTTAGCTTCTGGGTACTTCGACGTCACGAATTATTTTATTGCTATTTTAATGAATAGGCCTTTAATGAATTTTAGCCTTCCTGTTCATGAGAGAATTCAGTGGAATATGTAAAAAAAGAATTTATTGAACATGCTCCTCTGCACTCAAGTGTTCTCAAATCTTACTTTGCATTCTTTTACGGAAATTTAACGAGAAAACATTCATTTCGTTATTGTGAGATTTTAAATTTGTATTAAAATGAACGTCGAATACAACGATCTTCGTTTTATACAATTTCTGGTGCTGTTCTTGTTTGAAGGAAACTTGAGCTGTGAGGCATGGGTGATGTTTGAGAGAAACATATATACAGTGCGTAAGTGACTGCGAATTTTGTAGCCACAGTAATCTAGTCCTGCAAAAAAGAATGTTTTGTTTGTTCAAGTTATGAGGGTCAACGCTAGGGATTAGCGTTACGCTACTGAATGTTTGGTTGACCTTTTAGTAGGGATATTACTTCAACAAGATACGACAAGGAATCTTTGAACAAAGAATGATAATTTTAATAATCATAAAAATCATAATGATAGTAATAATCAAAATAATGATCATGGTAATAATCATGATCATGGTAATAATCATGATCATGGTAATAATCATGATCATTAGAAATAATAAGAATAATGCAGTTTAGTACAACTGATGTTAGAGTTTTCACTCATTTAAGAGACTCAGTAACTGACTTCTGACCAGCAGATGTATAGCAGACACAGCGTTGCTAACAACAGCAGAACTCAGAACTAACACAGATAATTGGCACCACGTAGGACGTTGCAAGCATTTCTAGGAACTAGCAGGACCGGCGAATAATTCGCCGTTAGTTTAGTAGCATGATTTTACAGGTAGTGAATAAATTAACAATCCTATCATTTCGTCTTTCTTGGTCTCTGTTTCTCATGTTCTCTCGTGGTCGAGTGGTCTACGGCCTATCTCATGTATCAGGTCTCTGCCTCGTGCAGAAAGACTGCGGGTTCGAAACCCAGCCATGAACACTCGTTGTTTCTTCGCATCGTGAGCTCGCACATATCGGTAAGGCTTACTGGGTAAGCACTCAACACGCCCATGGACACGCCCATCAAACCTCCCAGGATCGTCGCATGGAGCTCACCATCACCCTTACTCTTAGAATGTTAACCTTAAGAATTTGAAAAACCAATGTACTAATGTCTATGTACTGTGTACTTGATTGGAAATAAAGTTGTTTGTTTTTGTTTGTTTTTGTCTAGAAATTGCTGTCTCTCCACATCATTCATATAATTTCGACTTTCTTGATCTCTATTTCTCATGATTTGAAGATGCAATTTTCGCTCCTCCTGACTAATATTCATCCCTCGCTGTTGCATTCGTAGTCTGCTTCTATCACGAGTTGCTTGCCTTTCGTCTACTCGCAAGCGCTGTCGGCTCCTTCTCTGTCGCTCTCTTGCTGCTTCTCTTTGTTCTCTTATTCTCTGCTCCATTGTTTTAGATCAGGGGTGGGCGAACTTTTCAGTGCAAGGGCCACGTTTAAAAATTCGCAATTTCATGGGGCCGCATAGTACAGGTTCGCACATAAGTAAGGTATTGTCGGTATCACTGATACGCTAGCAGCACTTTTTAAAATTGAAGAAAATTCGAAAAATTTCAAAAAATTCAAGAAAATAAAAACATTTCAAAAATTCAAATTCAAATGCTATTCAATGCAAAAATGAGTGATGAACACGAGTTGAACAAGAGTTGTTGCAAGACGCATTTCTTGGCTTGACCGTAGTAAAAGCTGCCCACACACGCAACTTGTTGCACGGACGATTGAAAGAAATTTCGTTTGAGATCTTATTAATTTCAGTTGTTTTACTTCAAGGCTACTCAATGGATTGAATCATTGAAAATATTGTTCTCTCAAGTAAAAAAACATCTATCGTAATTAATAGGGATCCTTATTTAAAGAGATACATGTTGACTAACCGGATAAACATATACATACATGTGTATCTATTGGCATAGTACACAGTGTACCTCCATTTCTGTCTCTCTCTCATCTCTCTATCTTTTTATGTGTGTGTCCATCTCATTTTTTCCGATCCATTACTAAAGAAAAATTATTGAACGAAAATCAAAACGGGTATACCTGAACTATAAGTATTGTATTGCGGATACGAAATGCCCCTGTTGATTATAAAATACGCCATTTTTCCCCATTATTAGCCTTCTTCTCTTACACTGCTATGTTACCGGTGTTACTAATATAAGGTATACTCATACAAGGATTGACTCGTATAAGGTATACTCATACAAGGAGTTACTCGTATAAGGTATACTCATACAAGGGGTTACTCGTATAAGGTATGCTCATACAAGGGGTTACTCGTACAAGGTATACTCATACAAGGGGTTACTCATATAAAGTTTGTGACCAGTATTCATGTAGGGTGCCTGGTATCAGTGCAATACGATGCAAAGACCTCTTAGTTTTTTATCCTAAGAATATCTTTTTTTGGAAACTTGTGCAGCGGAAGTTAATAAACTAAATTGAAGTAAGCAATGGAGATGAGAAAATATAGCGTCATCTGATTTGAGTGTTTCTTTATTATAGCACTGGATATCATTACGCAAATAGTTCCTGAGGACGAGCAAAAATTTTTTATAATTTGAAATTTCAGAACTAGATGAATAAATGTTGATTGTTCTATCCAACAATTTCTGTAGAATAGAACAATCAACAATCATGCCCAAAAAGAAACCCTTTCTTTTCAACACACTATGTGCATACTCTGTCACAGTAGCGAGGTTTATCGTTTTTGTTTTTCTACATTTTCGTGCATGGTTCGATATTTGAGCAAAATTTTGGTGTTCACTATTGGACAAGGTCATGTTTTTGCTTTTTACTAATTCTTTATTGAAAATTAATCTAGGCTCACGTTTTACAAACTAAAGTTTTTCAAGACCTGTTTTCGGACGTTCATATTTGACTTACTTCATGAAGATGAAGTCTCTAATCTAATACGTAGATTAATGAATTCAGAATAAAAATTTCCTGCTTGCAATTTGAAATTTCATCACACTGCTGAGCACATCGCATTTACATTTCTTGAAAATATTTTGAATGAACGCCACGCTGTCTGAATTTAGATGTCAAAAAGCTGCACCTTCATTAAGAAACTCCCTTGAGACAAGTGCTGTCGAGATTTCGTTTCCTTCAGTCTCGGAGATCACAGCTGTTCTAATTCGTTCAAGCAATGCAGGTCTAAGTTGGATCGCTACGCCGAAGGAAATGGAAACTGAGAGCAAAACTCTTTGTTTTTTCTTCTATTGAGAACCTTTCTGGTTGTACTGTGGATATTGTCAGTACGTCAACCCAATAACGCATGTATGTGTACGTTGTAGTTTTTGCACACGACGGCTGGATTCTCTCAATTGTGAGAAGAATCACATGTGATTTTCTTACATCCACGAAAGTCGTTTGCTATACTTCAAAATGTCATCCAAGTTTTGTGAGCCTAGTCACGGGTCTCGAAATCTTTTTGTGATGAAAATCTGATAGCAGTAAAGTGATCAGTCTCATGCCAATTGCAAAATTTCATGTCACTTACTACTACTCAAAATTGTATCGACTAAATTTGGCCATTCCACATAGAGTCAAAGTATTATATTATTCATGCGTGTTAGCAGTCAGTGTCTCTTAAAGAGACTGCCGGCATAAACACAACAGTACAATGGTCCGAAATGGACTTTCAACACTACAACGGTCCGCAATGGACTTTTAACAGTACAACGATCCGCTAACCACAGGTGCTCATCTCTCAAGGCGATTTGAATTATTTATTATTACCTCTATATAAGCTCTCCTGTGATGTTAACACATCAGATCATTGTTTTTTTGGAAATCAATCATGGCCTTCCCTTTGAATAAAGTTATAAATAAATTCGTTTGAATATACTCTTGAAACTTTATTCCTGAAATTGTAGAATATTTTAGATAGTTGTTCAGAAGTTACTGTCTGAATTATCTGTTTAAGGAAACAATTTAGTTTATTTTTGACTGCTTCTGATGAGTATTTTATTCTGAACGTTCTTAATAATTTATTTTGTGCATAAGATCCTTGGTAATTCTTTATAGTTCAATTGGAATCGGATATCGAGATTGTAAATTGAGTAAAATGTTTAAATAGTCATTAAAGATTCATTTCAATGGGCTATTCTCTAACAGCAGAAATTAACTTGAGTTTTACTTTTTGTCTTTTTTTTTTTGTGAACACTCAAGTGAATTGTAATTTTTTTAAATCGAATAAACTGCTTTTGAACTTCTGGAAAAGGAAAACTTTCACAACATTTGATTTTAATATTTCTTTGTTTTGGCTTTGGATAGCTTTGCTCAAGTACTCCAAGTAAATAATTTTGGAATGGTAATTCATTGCTATGCGTTTCTTATGCGTTAATTTGACATAATTTAGCAGTAAGAGGACATCTTGACATGCTTGTCATAGATCATGTCTGATGCAGGGAAAACATGTCGTAGACCTGGGACATCTGTAAACGTATAATGCACAATTACTGCACATGCAATTAAACTCGATCACCTCACCTAAGTATCAAGCGGATAAATGCTTCAAAAAGTTCAAGAGGTATGCCCAACATTCCTGAATAAATGAGTTTGTTGAACTGAAAAAGAGTTCTCTTATGACCTATTCTGTACAAATTGCAAGCTGGATTGGAAGTTGCAGGGCAGTAGTTTTTAGAATTTTTTATCCTAGTTCCCTATTACTGGATTTTGTACAATTTAGCAAATGTAAATAAATAACGACAAAACATAGTTTTATTGAATTGTTTAAACATTGCTTTATTGAATTAATCGAAGTTTTTTACATGAGTACGACATTATGAATGTGATCGACGGAAAGAGTACAGCCAGGACGGTGTATCTGTATTCCAAGTCACGAAGATGTGGTGTCATATCGAGGTTGCAGCTCATGATTAATATTAAAGGTTACGTTAAGGAAAAATAGACAGCACTTAACGAAAATCAATGGTGTATGAATTATTCGCTGAAGAACTAACGTAAATATTTACACGAACGCTCAAACATTACTGATAAAAAAATTATATATGTTAGGAATTGGTTGTTAAAGTTATTCCCTTTAATTGTACTATTTTAGATACTAGATTTAATAAGTTCGTAAGCAAATTTATACAATGTATATATAAGAAAATGTAGCGCACACGTTAAAAAATTGTAAATATGCACTTTAATGATTGTATGTTGCTACAAATTACTCAGCTGATATATTTAAGTACACGTACTTTTTCAACATTTACGACCAGCCTCTCAAGAGAAGCAAAATTTGTACCAAAACGTTTTTGTACTGCTTCCAATTAAACGATCTCAAGAAGTAACCTCCTCGAGTAAAGGAAGTTCAGTCCGTGACATGATTATTCAAGGGAAAAAATGATAATTATTTTAAACGCGAATATGTTTACAAAGCGAAATCCTTAAGTAACAATATTAATCTATTCTCCTCCTGCATTCTGATTATTGATTGACCCAGTCATTGTGATTTTTGTAATGAGGTTGTGATGAAGTCACAGTCAACTAATATACTTACGAGAATTAACTAAAGCATACGCTACAGATGAGTCAGCATTTTAAGGGGCGAGCAGGGAGACCAGGTAAGGCACTAGCAAGATTACCAATAAGGACAGCAACCAAAACACGGAATACGGATAAAGATTTGTGAGTTCATGTGAATCTGCATAAACAAATAAATTACCTTTCCTTGTTCTTGACGATAAGATATCGAGGTAAAACAAGAAGAAACAAAGGAAATACGCTAAGGCGGAATTTGTCTGTATTTCATTGTAAGGGTAGTTTTTAGTTCTTCAACAAATCAAATTCTTCACACAGCACATCTTATACATGAATCATTTGATGTAAAGTGTTTAATAGAGTCTCTTGTTGTTTTCGTATTTCTTGCAGATTCGTAGTTGCTAAATCCAGAAACAATCTGTCTAATCTAACACTAAGAATGACCGTCGTGTGTTTATATATTTATTTATTTATATGTTTCGTGTCACGCTCTTAAGAATAGATAGGAAGAAATTAACACTGGCGGTCTTGGTTTCAGTTCACTGGTAAATTAATACACTCATTTTCGCCGTACAAGTGCACTAGAATAAGTCACTTCCAAAAAAATTAGAGAGATCCAGAGCCTTATATACTCGAGTCTGTATCGTGGATACCGAGTTCGGCGGGGTATTGCATATTACAATATACATACACAAGCTCGCAGTTGCTTTCAGTAATGCTGAATTTCTGTATCTAGGATATGACACGAATCGCTATAATCACTTCTACTGCGGCTCAAAAATACTGTATTCTAAGTGTTTATTATACACTAGATTTGCCATCATTTTTGATGGCACGGGTTCACTAGGCATTTAACTGATATAAACCTCGCTGCATGCTGAATTTCTGTATCTAGGATATACTACGAATGGTTATAACTACTTCTATTGCGGCTCAAAAATATTGTATTCTAAGTGTTTATTGTACACTAGATTTGCCATCATTTTTGATGGTACGGGTACACTAGTTTTATTTAAATTTTAAATTCCCTGCAACAATTCATTAAAATCTGGCCTTTAGTATCAGCTCAGTACCAGGGTAGATGAGAAGGACCAGCCATACTAGAATACAGTAGTCTTCCATGCACATTTACACAAAGTTTTGTTAAGACATTAAACTGGCCTAATTTTTACTGAAGTCGCTTTTCAAACTTCTTCTTTTCTTTACACAAATTGCAGTTTTACCTCAGGATTTATTCATCTTTAAAAATTTTATGCTATTTAATCAGTTAAATGCAAAAATTTCTAATAAGTATAATAAGGCAAATTCACTCACGAAAGTGAAAAGAATAAATTTTCTGTTGACATTGTGGTAAAATTAATAAATGTATCACAAGTCTTCATTTTAATTAAAATTCGATGGATTCTAAGCTGCATAGAAATTAAGTTGTGGCTACAGTACGAAAAACATGGATATGTTTCTATATTTTACATCAAAAAATTTTAAAATACTATACAAAAACATCATCCTCCAATTCTATTTCATCACTTTTACGCTTCGAGTCCTTAGAATTTTCATTAATTTCCTCCAAAAAACATGTTACTTCTTCTTTTAACAACGCATTTTGGGCTACGCAGTTATTTTCAGTTTCTTTCTTATTCTTTTTTTCATTCTGTTTCGACGTGAAGAATCTTTTTAGACCTCGTCTCTGAGAAGAATCCGAGAATTCTATGTCTGCCGTCCAACACTCTGGTCTATTATCATCACGACTCAGCTCCTTCACATCATGTCTGTCACCCTCACACTCTCGTGGCTTCCCTTTGTGTTTGTGATGAACTTCTCCTTGCAATTCTGGAATGAACATTTTAACGATGCTTCCTCTGGGCTTTTCGAGCTCCTCCACCAATTGTCCTTTTCTTCCAGCAGTCACTGAATCTCTGCAGTCTTTAGCTTCTTGATTGTTTGCTTTGGAGCAGTTCACAAAGTCAAATTTGTTGTCTGCGTCGTAGGAAACTTTAGGTGTAGTCCCTACGTCGTCGTACGCCCTCACACTGTCGAGAGGAAGACAATTCTATTTCTTAGCTATTTCGTTATTTATGTTCCTCTGATGCCTTCTTTCGATCTTTTATGAATTAAATGAAATTGTGGGAATGAAGGTGAGCAGAACGACACTATAAAATTCAGTCTTAATCTCATGACTTAAAAACCCATCGTATAACAAACGTTTTTGGGCAATTGAACATCTGCCGTTCTGAATCCGACGATGTGTGGCAAAGTTTACCTAAATTGAATTATTGCAAACCCATTCACACTATAAGCATATAATTTACGACTATTTTAAAATGAAGATAAGAAACACTTTAGCTAAAATTTTCGATGGCATCATCCCAAGATTGTTTCAAAAGTTACTATGTGATTTAACGTAACGACTCAGATACACAGGTCTCTTGATCCCATGATCAGATGATCACAGGATCAAATGGTCACATGAACACATAATCACCTGCTCACTTGGTCACATGATCACATGAACCTGCGTAATAAATATCAGACTGTTGTGTAAATGGTCACTTGCCCGACACCTCGGCTTTTAACCATGTGGCGTAAAAACAAAAAAAAGAAAACAAAAAATCCCTTGGTTGTGCTGCTTATCAATGACAGTTTTCCCTCAGTCATTAACATCCTGTTATTTCAGTCAGGAAAGCCCCGTAATCTGAGTCAGGTAGACCCCAAAATCTGAGTCATGAAGATCCCGTCATCCCTGTCAGGAAAACTGCCAAATTCGAGTCAGGTAGACCCCAAAATTCGAGTCAGGTAGACCCCAAAATTCGAGTCAGGTGGACCCCAAAATTCGAGTCAGGTAGACCCCAAAATTCGAGTCAGGTAGACCCCAAAATTCGAGTCAGGCAGACCCTAGAGCCCCAGCATAGCTCAGAGAGATTTGCTCACCTCGTGCAACGCGTTGACGTGCTTCTGATGCTGTCACTTCTCCTTTTCGTTCCGTTTGTGTGGTGCGTCAAGTCTTCGCTGGGCAGCGCTTTGGCACAGCGTACCTGCCCGCTGGTGTGCGCACCAGAGTTGTTGTTGACGCCCTGGTGCATAGCCAGTGACACGCTGGTGCGCAGGGTGTTTCTTCTGTAGCGTATCGAAGAGTTGCGGTATTCCAACTTCAGGAGATATTGTTCCACAAACCCTCTGCAGCAGGGGAACGTGATGGGGTACATCAACCTGGTGACAAGAACTTCAATTATTTATCTAAGAAAAAGTTTCAATTACATGTAGTGTCGAGTACACCAGCCTGTCGGTAGAAACTGTATTGCAAGAAGAGAAGTTTCATTAATCTGTAATGTATATTAGTTCCTTTGTAGAAATTTTAATCGGGTGTTTGAGTTATGTTGTTTGTCTATTTACTGGTTACACGTGAATTATTGGACCTCGGACTACCACACCTGAGAACAGCAGCTCGGAAGGGTGGGTTCAGCAGGTAGATGAGCACATTATTGAGCACAGTGTGTAGCATGGCTAACCAGTACAGCATGGCGTGCAAGTACTGTACTCCATGCATGTTCAGCACGTCTTCATCATGTTCAATAATTATCTGGAAGTACAGGGAAATCCATCATTACTCATGGAAGTTGATGAACTGAGCTTACCGGCAGAATAACTTTAATCAAAATGATGATCGTACTGTGATGGTGATGGACAGAGTGATGATAATTGGCTACTAATGATGATAATATAAAAAATATTCGTAACAACAATAATAAATAAGAAAATAATAGGAGAAGCAGTAAATAAATTAACATCGATAAAATAACCAGTCCAACAATTTTATTCAAGGAAATACAATTATGAATCAATAGGTAACAATTACGTGACATAGAAACCTTTTCTCACAGTTTATTTTATAATTATTTTGACACGATTACACCCACTTCTGAGCACATTGCATGAAAAAGAAGTATCGCTTGAATTCTACCAACGGGAACTCGTTTTTAGATAAAAAATAATTCATATCTTTCGACTAGAATTTTCTTCTGAAATGTCAACTAATATGTCATTGCTCAAATGAAGTACATTGTAAGGCACCCAGCACAAAGAGTACACCAGTACTACCGGCACCTAAAAATGCTCACATAAAGTACAATGTACAGCAACCAGCACATAGAGTACACCAGTACTACCAGCACCTAAAAATACTCACATTGAGTACATTGTACGGCACCTAGCACAAAGAGTACACCAGTACTACCAGCACCTAAAAATACTCACATTGAGTACATTGTACGGCAACCAGCACAAAGAGTACACTAGTACTACCGTCAACGACATGCGGATCGTCTGAGGAAACAAATTAGTTTTGCATGGTGAAATATGGCAAAAAAATTGCACATTAATGTTCCTCATTTGCTAATATCTTTAAAATTATTATCATTATTATCAGTATTGTTCATAATATCATCATCATTTTTTAAAATTATATTTATTATTGTCACTATTATCATTATTATTAAGATTATTATTTGATTTCATAGCAGTTACCTTGATGGGGGTAACGTGAGAGGTGGGAGAGGGTGGGTGTGCAGTACTAGGCTTCCCCACAGGCACGACCTGCAAGCAACAGTCAACTCTGGACTCACACTCGCACAAATTCCTCATATTTACAGGATATTCGTCGTAAATATTTAATACATTCGTCTATGTAATAATTTCATATTAGTCAAATCTAAACCGAGGAATTTCCAAAGGACACGATCTAGTGCAATCATAATCACGGACCATAATATGATCATAATTGTAAACCATAACATAATCATAACTTCAAACCATGATATAATCATTACGATAAATCGTAATGTAATCAGAAGGTCATACTATAATTACAGATCAATGAGGCTGCTAATAATTATCCTTTAGCTTAACCCTGACAGACGAATATTCCCATTTTTGCAATAGAATTTTTTGCTATATCTCAACGCTGCGAGAAAATTGTCGAGTTTGCATATTTTTTCTGCATGGCTTCACCAGCGCTGAAATTAACAATGATCGTAACAGTTAATGTATCAATATTTTAATTGATATCTTTCATATGAGCTTCGACTATAAAATGAACATAAGTCTTAACAAGTCAAATTCTATTTTAAGTTTATAGTACACTTTGTATTGGAGAATTGAATGCAATGGAAAGGCGTCCGTATTATGATCTCGCATCGGCTGTTGCGGCTGAAAACATGACTGATACCATATCAACAGAGCAGAATGCTAGAACAAGACAGCCAAGTACTTAAGAAAATTATGTTCAATTGCATATGCCACACAAAAAACAAAAGAGTTTGATGTTTTTCAAACGTTTTAAAAACAGAAGAGAATAACGGTCATGCTTTCAGATGAGGAGAATCCTTAATAGAACATACAAATAAATACAGGCTTAACCGGACGGTTAAACCAAAATGTTTAAGACTAGTCAGGGAAAATTTAAGACTAGTCGGGGAAAGATAGAAAAAAATTTAACTAGGAAAATTTAAGACTAGTCGTCCAAAAATGTTTAAGACTAGTCGGGGAAAATTTAGGCTGAGAGACCAGTGAGAATGAAAGTATTAAGTGCAAGTATAGGCTCTTACAATAAGCATCAGGCGACCGTCACTCACCAACACTCAAAAGAACTCAACGTATCGTTAAAAATTACTTCACCTCAAACGCTTTAGAGCTGCTCCAAATTTTGCACGCAATCCTGAAAAAAAAAATCAAGACACTCATGAGGCAGTCCCTTCAGTATACCAAAGGTAGTCTCCTCAATTCACCAAAGGTAGTCCCTTCAGTATACCAAAGGTACTCTCCTCAATTCACCAAAGGTAGTCCCTTCAGTATGCCAAAGGTAGTCTCCTCAATTCACCAAAGGCAGTCCCTTCAGTATACCAAAGGTAGTCTCCTCAATTCACCAAAGGTAGTCCCTTCAGTATACCAAAGGTTGTCCCTTCAGCATACCAAAGACTGTCCCTTCAGTATAACAAGGGAAACATATTAAAAATATATTTCTTTTTGTAACCATTCACAACTAGGGAGACTAGTTTTACCACATGAAAATGTTACTCGATGCAACACACGTGCAGAGATTGAGAGCCAAGCGAAGAGTTTGTTTAAAATTAATATGGATTATAAAAGGTGGAATATTTTTCAGGAATCTTTGTTTGAAGACACTTGCGGGCATAGAGCATCGTTAAGGAACTCTTGTGCTTTATCAAAGTCATAAGAAAACTTTGATCATTAGTTCCTGCAAAGGTGTTGCTGCTATCAGGGTCTCTTTGCCAACAAATAATATCCTTAAAAATATTACAGAAAGTTAACTAATTCCTAGAAAGGTCGCTTCACAAATTACTTGAACTGGAAAATGCTTGTAAAATTGCTTAGGAGAAATTAATTTCGTCCCGAATTAACTGTTGAAAATTGGTGTGAGTGCTGACTTCACACAGACTGTCATAATCAGTGCTCTCACGTCTGATGAACTTTTGACCTATAGTAAACTAATGGTTTCAATGAACCATTGGTACGTGCGTCATCTCTCTTTCAAATATGAATTGATTCTTATATTTTGAAGCTATATTACTGTATGGGAACTATCATACTCTCAGTATCTTTATAACTGAACATGGGGTAAACAAACACACTGATAATATGAAAACTCCTTCCTCTCTATCCAGTCACTAAAACGGGAATCAATTTTTTCCCTTTTTAATAAATATTAGATGTTCATTTGCCATGTGCGAGTGTTTGGGAATAAATATTTCAGTTTCAAAATTGATTTCCAAGGTAAAATACCGACATTAGGAGTGAATCGAAATAAATGACGTCTGCAGGCATTGGGAGCCCTGAGGTTCTTATTCTTCTTAGGCAAAATCTTTTCATTGCGTGCATTAATTTAAAAAAATACTGTACTTTGAGGTAAATTCATCGAAAAAATAAGCGTGAAGTCCATATGAATTGGTTATTTGAGCCAGTTTTTCATTTTTTATCAAATAATGATATATTTGGCTCCAATTATACACGTTTATAAAATATTACGAACAAAAGCTATTGAATTCCTCTTTTCTGAAGATTTACCCTGCGAGACATTCGTGATCTTCAGATTAGAGTATTATTGGGTTATTAATTCACAGATGAAGCGTTTATCTCTAACAATTATGTTGCAAAGTGTTTTGAGACTTCCATCGGGTATGTGTGTGTGTGTGTGACTCAAGTGTCTGTGCGTGATTGCTGCCTGAACTTTAGACGACACGTGGCTTGAGTAACAATCCAAGCATGGACCAATCATTTCATTGCTGCTACCATATTTTATTCTTTACCTGCTGTAGGTGAAGATCATGACTGCGGCTGGCAGAAAGTATTGTAGAATGAGAAGAAGAGCCGTGTAAATTTTCTGGAGCGTTAGAGACTCGTCAGACCACACTTCCATGCACACGCTCAAGTTGTTCACCTCGTAGTACGGGTAATCTGCACACAATGTTCACATGTTCACCTCGTAGTACGGGTGATCTGCACACAATGTTCACATGTTCACCTCGTAGTACGGGTGATCTGCACACAATGTTCACATGTTCACCTCGTAGTACGGGTTGTCTGTGCGCAATGTTCACATGTCCTGTATATGGGTACAACTCTAACGAGTGCTAGCTGGTCACTAAAACAGGTTAGTAGAAGTACTTACTCTTGCGTACACTGCCGCAGTTATTGAAAAAATAAAATTATAAGCATAATTTTGTACATTCTTTTCTGAACATAATACATTGTAATATACGTCTGATTAGATTCGCAAACGTAAGGTAAGGCGCATGCATGCTCTACAATTAAAATACAGCGCAGGTAATTTTCACTACACATTTTACAAATAAGATCTTAACTTTTAGTGTATTTTGTTATGACAGATCGGAAAAGCAGCTTCCAAATTTGTTCTCCTACACAAAATATTTTCTTTAGTGTCAATAGAAACGAAGATTTGCTCTCAATTACAAAAGTAGAGACTATTGACTATGTACAGTGTTCTCTTATAATTTCAACACTAATGTAATCTGTTATATTTCATAGCCTGACACATTCAGGTGTGCCCAGAAGTGTTCTCCAGATGAACTGTTGACTATTTATCAGATGAGCTTCTGTGTTTGTGCTCAGGTGCATTGGAAAGCCAAGATTTATCTGATGAGCATCAGTGTTTGTGCTCAGGTGCACTGCAAAGCCAAGATTTATCTGATGAGCGTCAGTGTTTGTGCTCAGGTGCACTGGAAAGCCAAGATTTATCTGATGAGCGTCAGTGTTTGTGCTCAGGTGCACTGCAAAGCCAAGATTTATCTGATGAGCATCAGTGTTTGTGCTCAGGTGCACTGCAAAGCCAAGATTTATCTGATGAGCATCAGTGTTTGTGCTCAGGTGCACTGGAAAGCCAAGATTTATCTGATGAGTGTCCTCAGATGCAATCATGTAGTATGACACCACAGTTTTAATTTAAGTGAATGACTGTTGTTACAATTTTGTCTAAGCTAATGAATGGGAGTACAAGTTTGTTTTGCATGAATGGATAATACATATTTTTCTATAAAACAGTTATAAATATGAGAGAGATATTTCTATATATAATATATTTATATATAATATGTATTTTTTATTTCTAATTTTTGTTTAATAATAAAATATATATGTATATATTTTATAAATATCACGTGAACAAATACATTGTTAACATAGAATTTCTCAGGAAACAAAGACGGATTTTGTGTCTAAGTCTACATCAGAAAAGATATAAAGGATTACCATTGGTTTGAAAAGCAACAAAATCATAGCAAAAAAAAGAAAAATAGTTTTTAATGGCAAAGAGCTTTTTTCAAGTAGATATATCAATGTCTAATAAATTGAAGACTTTAATCTAAAACGTATGCATCAAAAACATTTCTAACTTCATTGCTACTTTTAGCTAGTTTTCTTTTCTACTGTGGGATTTGTTGAAATATTTTTCATCTTGGATTAATTTTTTCTGTACCTGAGCTCTAAAGCTGTTAACGCAAGACAAGGTTTTCTATGAAATTTTTGAGTAAAATTAAGCCTTGATTTGTGCATTTCTGTATTGTTTTATCTCCTGCCATGAAGTGATTTGAAACAAGAAATGAAGTATAAAATCATACAGAAAAAAATAGAACAAATAAACTATTATTTTCTATTCACTTGTTCCATTATTTAATTAAAATATCAATAAATTATTCTAGTTTGAATGAACACTTCTAGGAAACCTGCTGAAAAATATAATTACAAACGATAGCAATAAAGATTTTTGAGCTCGTTAGATGGTCACAACGAAAATAAGATGGTAACATTTTGTGGGAATATCATAACAAAATCAGAACATCAAAGTTGATGAGAAAAACGAAACAAATTGACATGAGTTTTGCATGCTGTTCGACGATGATAATTTGCTGAACACAAAACTAAGCTGAGTTACATTGAAAGCATAAGTATGAAGTTGCATGTAACTACGAGCTCATTTACACACAAATTGGCAAGTTTAAGTCTATATTTACCAGAGTCGTCCCTGAAGTACATTATAAATAATTCATTTTCTACCTATAATCTAAAGGTTTCGTTCAAACATGAGTGAAATTACACAATAAACACACTATTACGTATTATGCGAGCGATAATCTCCCTAATAATATGTTCAATAGAAAATTAACTTTGTATAGAGGTATAGTAACTCCTAATAGGGTTAAAGACATGACAAGGAGTTCTCACCAGGTGTGACCAAGTCTGAGACTACGGCCAAGGGAATGCATGTCAGGAACGCCATCACCCACACAACAGTGAGTATGACCCAGGCCTGTCGCCGGGTGATGCGGGCATGTGGAAGATAGAGGACTGCAAAGTAGCGGTCTATGGAGATGGCGACCAAAGAATACGCTGACACGAACACAGATACTCCCTGACAAAAATAGATGGAGATAGTTGAATGTTAGTTAAATAGTCCGTAGACTTTTGAACATTATTAGTTTAGTCAAGCTGGTGTAATTATTGAAAGGTTACTAAATGTTCCCTTAACCCTTTCCCCGGCAGAAACATGCATACACGTTTTCATAAAATGTTATTTTTTCAGTCGTCGACGAGTATACTTGTCTAAAACTTTTCCTTCAAAAACCAGCTACATACGTATATACTCGTCGATTTTAAGCCTTTGTAAGCCATGAACAAAAAAGTTTTATCTAGAACCAAAATAAAAAATTAGTCTGAAAAAGAAACGTTTTTATCAAAAAAATTGTTGGGGAAGAGGTTAATGATATCAAATAAAAAGATAAAGTGGAACTTAGAAAAGATTAATGATTAATGGGGAAAAAAGAATATAAATTTACTCAAAAGTCTGCCGAATGGGCAGAAGTTGTTTCTTCTTTTAAAGCGGCGGCTCAGAAACATTGATTGCCTGTTCTTCCTGATACAGAGTTCACTTAGATTTACATATTAGAGTTGAAATGAGAGAGATCAAAGAGAAAGCTCTCTGTGAATTCCAAAATTACTTGACAGCAACGATGATAAGTTACATTTCTCATTCAAATTTTTCATTCGACTTATTCTGTCAATCGCCAAAAAAACATATAGCACGCCATCAACTTTTTTTTAGAATTACTATGAAGTATTCTCGCGGCCCTACTTTGTGGACATTTATGTAGAATTACTGAATTAAATCATTACATGCAGGGCTGTTAATTCAATAAATTTAGCTGTTGCTACTGTGAGGACAATTTTACTATGGAAATAAATTAACTAACAAAAAGCTTTACTTTGTTATGAACTTTTCACAATTGGTCGTGGCTTTCAGATGCGCTATGCATAAGTTTAAAAAAAACAGTCAATTCTTTAATGGTGGTGATGATGTATTCGACTTCTGGAATAAAAAGGCGGAATTCATTTGAGGAATTTTATTTACATAAGGAAATTGTTGCAATACATCACTGCAAAGGCGGAGTACAACGAGAAATTCTACTCTTGTGAACTTTTATCGATGCTGATTGGAAGCAAATTCCGCTACTAATTGGGCCTCATTAACGTTAATCATTTCACGCATCCTTGATTGGAACGACTACTTCTACACTAACTAAAAAAATTAAAACGGATGCCACCGACCCGATGTCACACACCATATATATATGATTAAATTGTGATATATATATGTTTAAGTTATGTTCATATAATACGAATGTAACGAGTCAAAACGAATGCAAGGTGCTTTATCCGGTCATAATTACATGCAAGAAGACAACACACACTCAACCCTCTCTGTATGAAGAAAAAGAAAAATTACTACGGCTTACCCGAAGCCACTAAAACTGTATTACATTCCCTCAACAAACGGTGCTGAAATTTGGGTACAGATTCGTCAAGTTCTCTGGGCATAAGAATGGCAGTGTTTAATGCACACATTGCAGTCTTTCTATTACATAAATGCCCAGACTGATCTGGCCCCGAAAAATAAGTCTTTACTTCTAAGGTATCTTGATTGACTGGTTTTCAAATGTCGTGGTAAAAACTTCAAGGCTGGCTCTAAATTAGGATGACTTCTATAATAGAGGACCCTCTGGCAGTTTAAACGAATAAAGTTGCGTTTTAAATAATCCAAATTAACTTTTCCAACTCGTATTTACCTGCGTAAATTTTCAGATATTTGTGAATTTCGAGGGCATTCGATCTCGTTTTTAAGGAAACAGTTTTAAGCATTAATGTTCGAATATTCTGAAATGCTGGATATTTTCTTTATTATTTGTGACCATCAATCCTCAGATAATTCCTGAATTCTGGGTGCCTCAACTCTTATCCGTCAACTTTAATTGACATATACTCAAACGAAGCTAAAAGCAGCACACCAACACGGTCGGTTTCTCTGGAAGTTTGTTCAATAGTTAGTGTGTGCGAAACTGCCCTGTATGCCTGCTGCTTCATTGAAAGTTAGCGAGCAACAAACAAATTTCAGGAAAGTTGAGGCTGGGCTATGCTTTGCAGCTGATGAGAACCACAACTCTGAGGCATCTATCATTGTTGAGGTGGTCATGAAATTTGATGCTCTGCGCTATGGTGGGCTGAGAAAGACATTCTTGTTCTGCCGAGTGTTCATGATTGCTAGACAGTTTTTAGGTCGGTCATTCACATTAAAAAAGTACTTATTCTGAAATTGAGTCCAGGAAGTTACTTTGGGTTTTTGTTGTCGAAGAAGTGGAGATTTTTTGAAACGTTTGTTTCGACCGAATATATTTTTCTATAAACGTAGTTTCCCCTCCATTGAAGTCTGATTGGTCAGCATTGAAGACCTGCAGGAGCTCGTTTATAGTAGATTTTAATAGTTCAACATTTCTGTTTATGTTCTTCAATGACAAATTCATTTGGAAGGATTCACTATAAAAATAATATGATATTAGGTATAGAAAAATATTATTGGTGACTTTTTTCTTACATCTGTGATGTATCTGTATGAATCTTCCTCTATTTGGATCGTTGAATGCAGGAACTATCTAAACAACTGGACAAAAATTAAAAACTGACGATAGAAGAAATGTTAAATATCTGATTAACAAATAAAACGTTGTTGTTCTCTGATGATAATTTGAAGAGAAACAAGTTTCTTCGTTTCAACTTTTCCGATGCGGTAAACTAGCATAATTATTAAATATAGGGAACAGACACTGCACTGTTACGCTGCACTGTTACTCTGCACTGTTACTCTGCACTGTTACGCTGCACTGTTACTCTGCACTTTTACTCTGCACTGTTACGCTACACTGTTACGCTGCACTGTTACTCTGCACTGTTACTCTGTACTGTTACTCTACACTGTTACTCTGCACTGTTACGCTACACTGTTACGCTGCACTGTTACTCTGCACTGTTACGCTACACTGTTACGCTGCACTGTTACTCTGCAATGTTACGCTACACTGTTACTCTACACTGTTACTCTGCACTGTTACGCTGCACTGTTACGCTACACTGTTGCGCTGCACTGTTACGCTGCACTGTTACTCTGCAATGTTACGCTACACTGTTACTCTACACTGTTACTCTGCACTGTTACGCTACACTGTTACTCTGCACTGTTACGCTGCACTATTACTCTGCGCTGTTACTCTGCACTGTTATTCTGCACTGTTTGTCTCACCGCTATATTTTGCACCATCACCTGTAGTTTACTGTGCACCATCATAATGCATCCTGCAGTGCATCCCAAAACTGCACTTCCCCAATGTATCCCCACTCTGCACCCCTACACTGCATCCCACTCTACACCCCCACACTGCATCCCACACTGCATCCCACACTGCATCCCCACACTGCATCCCCACTCTGCATCCCACACTGCATCCCAACATCCCACACTGCATCCCACACTGCATCCTAACATCCCACACTGCATCCCACACTGCATCCTAACATCCCACATATCACAAGCCTGTTTACCAGAGACAGCCCAGAATAAGGGAGACAAGATCAGTTTATTCTAGCGGCCACGCATCGCAGCGAACATTACCTGCCTGTAGCGCCCAGGCAATATTGGTCCAAAACAAACCACGACACTCACTCAAAAAACAAGTCAAAAACCTCGCTGCTACGTAGCTGGATAATGAACATTCTGCAAGTGTTCTGCCTTTTCATTATCATCAAAGAGGTTTCCTTACACCGGCCAAGCTCTGCACTGCATCAAAAGTACGAGGGAAGCGATTGGGGCTCTCGTTGGTAGACATAGCAAACGCAGGAAAGACTTAAGGCTTTCCGTTGTTGATTAAAAGATCTTTTGTGATCTCTTAGATACGAGGAAACGAGGTGGACGAAAGTCTATTTCGTAACATGTTGAGGAGACCTCAGAAAAAAGTAGTTAGGATTCCCGAAAAGATTCTTGCTATTGTGAGATAAAATCTAAGGCAATTAAAGTCTAGAAATTGTGAAAGACGAGTTTTTCTTAAAAAAAAACGTAGTTTATGTCGTTGCTATTCCCATCAGGATGATGACAAAGGACTCTTTTTTCTATAAAAATGAGGTAGAATGGTCAAAAATAGCGCAAAATAGAACTTAAAAAAGGACTGAAGAATAACCCATTAAAATAAAACGGACTTCGATTATAATCTAACGCATTTAAAATCGATAGAATAAAATGCATCCCCTCCCAAAAAAAGGTACCGAATGATGAAAAAATAATCGTTGAAGTTTTAGCACAAGAGGTTTGAAATTACGTGGCTCTTGAGTTTTTCTTTAATAGGAGCAAATGCAGAGCTTGAAGCTGTACATGAAGTCTCAGGTGCGTAGAAGTTAATGAAGTTAACTGAAGTTTGCAGCGATGAAACCCGATGAGCACTCAAATTGCAGCGTGTTAGACGTAAAAATGAATGATGAGTGAGAGTAGGATTGCACATTTCTTGTTCAGCCTTGATGAAGCTGGCAAAAGCAGGAGAGTGTTGATGCACGACATCTTATTTTTAGCAGGAGTTCTCTACTTCCATCAGGCGCTCCTTACTTCCATCGGAGGCTCCTTGCTTCTTTCGGGTGCTCCTTACTTCTATCGGGAGCCCCTTACTTCTATCGGGAGCCCCTTACTTCTATCGGGAGCCCCTTACTTCTATCGGGTGCTCCTTACTTCTATCGGGAGCCCCTTACTTCTATCGGGTGCTCCTTACTTCCATCGGGTGCTCCTTACTTTTATCGGGAGCTCCTTACTTCCATCGGGTGCTCTTTACTTCCATCGGGTGCTCTTTACTTCCATCGGGAGCTTTTTATTTCCATAACGAGCTCCTTAACACTAGATGTAGCTCCTTGCAATGCAAACAAGTGTAAGGTGTTGTGTTTTCCTCAACATATTCATGAAGAAGACACGACACGAGCCACACTGAATTTATGTGAGCCGTGCCTTAGCTCCAATTCTGCGAACAGGCGTTCGGGAAAGTTGCACCTGCGCAGATACGGAAGCATGCGCAGGTACGGAAGCATGCACAGGTACGGAAGCATGCGCAGGTACGGAAGCATGCGCAGGTACGGAAGCATGCGCAGGTACGGAAGCATACACAGGTACGGAAGCATGCGCAGGTACGGAAGCATGCGCAGGTACGGAAGCATGCGCATGTACAGAAGCCTGTGCAGGTACAGAAGCCTGTGCAGGTATAATTTCCATACTGTTGCTCCATTCTAACTTTCATTGCTGAACACTGCAAGATACAGAGAAGTTGCTAAGATGTATTATTTTTACTATTATTATTCCCTCACTTTCACAGGGGTGAAACAGAAACAAAATTTTATGCGAGTGTATACTTTGTTCAATACCATTGTTTAAATTGTGAATAGAAATCGTATTTTCAGTTTTTATAACAATCCAAGCATTATTTTTTGGTCGCTTAACATGCACCATGGGATAAGTTAGCATATACAAAACGCTCCCTTGGCTTCCGTTAATCTGTCATTTGTTGTTCAACGTACTTCCAAATAAGAAGACAAACTAAATTTGGCAGATGCCAATTTTTTTTTATCGCCACCTGAACTGTGAATAGATACTCATCATATGTACGTAACATATATCTGACTTAATTTTTTATCAATTCACGTCACAACTCAAAAGACTTTCCTAATGATATACCAAATAAGTGTGAAAATTGACAATAACTTCCAAAAATAAGCCCATAACCTTGTCTTACCTGACTATAAAAAATCTCAAATATTAATAATAATCACATCCAGCAAGAAGTTCATGAATTTGACTTACTTGAGCATAAGAAATTGCGACACACGCGAACTTCTGGAAAGGCCAGTAGTGCAGGTAGTACGTGGAGACAAAGGTAGAGGGCACACACACGATCGCCATCAAGAAATCTCCAGCAGCTAAGTTGGAGATGAAAAGAAACATGGCTGACAACGACGGTTTCATCTTCCTATATTTAATCCCAGCTATTAATGTGATTAAGTTTCCAAAGGCTCCGAAAACAAAAATTGAGCTGAAGAGCACGACGAACAGTGGCATAGGGTTAATGTCCGAGAATAGACATGTCTGGTCCGAGAAGAGCTCTTGTTTTCCTTCGTAACTTAAGTTACAATAATCACATACAAGGCGAACGTGATGTTTTGGATCACTGCCTGTGATCTCAGGGTATAGTTGGTAATAGCAATACTCGAATATGTCTGGGTATGCATTCAAATGTTCAGTAGATGGTGGCGGCCACCCATGTTCTTCATAATCGAAATAGTCCACATCGTACATGCGGTTCCTGCTGAGGTTCAGAGTTGGAGTTTTGTGTAGACCAAAGATGACATCATGGGGTGAGGTGCTCGTGTGTTCCATGTTGTCGTTTTTCTCTCGTATTCTTTCATGTAGTTTGAATTTTAGTTGAAGTTACAAGACACCGAAGACACCAAATGTGTAATGAATATTTACACATTTAGGAATATTATAGGTAGAGACAGTTCACTGAATTACACCTGAAATTATAAATTTAATTACACATGATATGAACACATTCAACAAAATATACCAAATTGAAAAAAGGCACTGAAGCGTAGTCTCAATTACTTGGTGTTAATATAAAGACATGTCATAATAAAGAAAAATTAATATGTGTGAATATTCTGAATTTTAGGTCCTGCTTTCAAAAACTGTTTAATATTCTAGACAAGTAACTAGTCAGCACACAAGTGCGAGTGCTCACTAGACACCTGAAATGGTAAAAATCCTAGAATATATTCGCTCATAAACCTTTTTTCATGAAAGATTTTCTTTCGTACACGAGTCATAATCAGTTTGGATTTTCTATCATTTAGGATTGGATGGTCCATGCAGAGTACCTAAAGACGGATTAACTTTCCAGCACATCGCTTCAACGAATGTTGTATGTTCTTCAACATTCCTTCAACATCCTGGCTTCAAGGCCAGAAGGTATGTTCTCTTGGAATGAACATCGTAGATCTCACAGATTAAACCGTCCCCAATATTTTATTTGCAGGTAATGCAAAAACTTGAATTTATCATACGTAGTTGAAACACGACTGCGGCAGCTCGATGCTCCAAAGAATACGAGAACGTAGCTATTTTATTTGCGATACGCTTCCATCGCACTTCTCACTTCATTCAAGAGACTTCCGTCTAAAAGTAAAATTGCGAAACAACTTTCAGGCAAAATAAACTTCCATGACTGTTCAATGTTTTTCTCCTTCGCATTTTCATAAGCGTTGCACAATTTGCATGCAGGATATGTAAATTGTTAAACTCCTAGTGTGTAAAAAATGCTTAGTTACATTGTTTAAGAACAAAATAAAAGAAATTAGCTAAACTTGAACAACTCAGCAGCAATGGTGTCAGGGATTTTTATTTACATGCGTCAGAGATTCAATACTTCTGCTAAAAGTTTAGCAATCGTACAAACTGTACAAAATAAAGAGTTTCCGAACGAAAAGAAGCGATCACAAATTCCAAATTATGAAGCGTAAAAATATCATTAATGGTTTTATACTTTTCTGATTTTTTTTTCTCCTGGAAAGTAAGTTCAGGGTCAATGAATCGCGTATGTACTCCTGAAAAAATAGTTGTGATTTGAGTTCTTTTCTAAAATTACTAAGACTTTTCTATTTCTATGTACGATTTTCAAAGGAACAAACTTTACGCATACGCTTGGGGAACATGATTTGATATCATCGCGATATTAAAGCTATTTTTGAATGATTTTTTCGAATTAGATTGAATCCTGAAACAAATGTAAAGTTGCAAGTCTCCTCCGGAGAAAAGGAAGATTAAACGTATAAAAAGATTCATTTGAAAATTTGAACAAGCGCAAATCTACTAGAGCTTCTCTCATTGGTGTAGGAAACTAGGATATTTTTATTATCCAATCACGTCACAAGAAAGTGCGTCGTCACGATGGTGTGTATGATGTGTAAAAACGTTACGTATGGCGTGTAAAAACGTTACTTATGGCGTGTATAAACGTTACTTATGACATTCATTGAACAGAAGACGTAGTTTTACTACAAAGTGCACAAGCCATGGAGGTTAGAGTAGAGTACGTTATTTAATTTCTACTTGATTCTCTATGACGTTTAACCAATTAATTTAAATTGACGAATAAAGACGATCTCATGTAATAATAATGACGATTATTACACGATTAACTGGAAAAATAGCAGTTAATTAAGCAGAAAACATGAGTGATGAAGTTAATATTTTATTATTGGTTTAAAAGAGCTAAAATATTTGCAGCTGAATTTTGCAACAGTGACTGGCATTAAATTCCTTCTGACTCTCACACGTGAAACAGAAAATAAGTAAAACCTGTTAGCGAAAGAGTAAAAATTTTAACAAAAATGTTATGAACTACAGCCCATAATAAAGTAATATTCGTCGATTTGAGTTGCGAAAATAACTCAGAAATATACTAATAATTTAAAAACGAGACTTAAATTCTGAATAACATGAAAATAATTGACTTTAGTTTTAATAACATCCACTGGTACGCAAAACGAGCGCGTTGTCATGTTGAGCAAGCACTGAACTTTGAATTTACCACAACTATCAAAACTAAAAAAGGAAATAAATGAACTTATTTGAGCACTTTAACTTCAATTTAATAATGAATGTTTTATTTAACCTGAATTTTATTTCATATCATCACAATTTGAAGGTAAATTGCAGTGCACTCTTATTTCAGACCTCAATACGCACCACCAGCACGACTGGCGATTGAACTACTGCGCATGTAAATAAAAAGGTCTTGAAAGTTTTCGTTATCACTAAAGCTGTCCTTATCACGGATAACTGAGTGGTAGGTGCTAATATGTGAGCCCTGGGTGTTCTGATAAGGATTAAGCAACAAGATACACACTAATATTTGTTGATGGTTCCAACCCACCAAACTTAGTCGTCTTTCAACAGAACTACGCTGGACTTGGGCGGGAGGCAGCCGCTGTATGCATTTTAATCCACAGTCTGTCATAACAAAGCTTGCACAGGCGGAAAGTTCATGGCAAACAGAGATGCTGCAGATGTAGCAGAAGGGGAGATCATGTCAAGCATGGGAGTCATTGGAGGTATAATAGATATGAATGCTATTCTCTGCCATGAACAAGTTAGTCACTTAGAACTGGTCCTATTCGATTTTAAAATCAATGCTTTCATGGTGCTGCTAATAAACTATCAGCGGTTAAATTTAGCTGCATTTAGTCCAAGATAACAAATGCAATTTACTGTAAAAATGGCGTGCAATAATCTACTAAAGACTGTTGAGCGGATAATTATTTCCCTTTGACTTTAGAAATGTTTAACTCGGTCAACTTCTCATGCTCAATTTAACAGATATCTGAAGAAACCTTTCGTTTCTATTACCTTATTCTATTCTAGTCTAAATTCTTTTTAACCTTCGTGAAGCGTAAACGATGATAGTAATAGCTACCGTTAGAATACAAAGGGTTTATTGGTTGTTGTGAAAATCAATGGAAATTTATTAGATAACACAATTTCCCATTAAGCCTGCGATGATGGAAGACCTGGAAGGAGCTGAAGGGGTTACGAACAAGCGTAACTGATAAGGCTTTTTCAGTGAACAAAGAGCTGCTGAAGACGCATTATATTGCAGTAATATTCCTTATCAAGGAGACGAGTTCAAGCTTATAGTGGAGGTCATGTTCAGATTTTGCTCACCCTGACATCAAGAGGCGCATCACTGAACAGCAGTGCGTGGCCTTGTCCGTAATGCAAGACGGCTGCCAGCAGCACAGCGACGGCTGCCAGCAACACAGCGACGGCTGCCAGCAACACAGCGACGGCTGCCAGCAACACA
>VCRD01002597.1:0-23153 GCA_006783055.1 Trinorchestia longiramus
GACAGTGACTGTGGCCGTCTGAGCCACGCCTCCCACATCAGTCACAATGATGGGGACGAGCAGCCGAGGCCCGTGCGCTTCTCGATCCAGAGGCCCCGTGCTGCTTAGAACGGCTGAGCTCCTGCCGCCGTCCGCTTTTGAAACTAAAGGTCATGAAATTTAACTAGAAAATAAAGGTCATAAAATTTGAAAATAAAGGTCATAAAATTTTCAAATAATGTCCATAAAGTTTCCAGGGAGATTCAACTCACGTGAAACAGTTTTTGATATACGACTCGCAAAAACTTAGACGGAGCGGTGTTTGGAGTGAACTTTTCTTAGTAATTTTCAGATCATGGAAGTTATAGATGCTACTATGGTAAATGGTTACGAGGGTCCAGACAGAGGTTAGATCAAATGCTACTTTTGAATTCACTATCAATGTTCAATTTGAATTCTCAATCTCAATAATTTGATTATCAATTAGACATTGACGAAATTCATTTGAAGTTCCATGAAAAATTATGTTTTTTTTCAACCCTGTTTTGCACTACTACAAATATATTCGTGCCAAGAATTAGAACAAGAAAATATAACTACTTTTAGGAGCAACTTTCTAGGGGCTGTAAGTCTAGGATTGCTTGAAGAGTTTGGAATTAGTCACACGCTTAACTAAAATCCAAGTTATTGCAATTTGGTCTGCCCTTGAATCAACCTTAACGGAATAGTCACAAGAGATTTATCACTTATCTTTGGTTCCAGTAAGGAAGCAATAGAGAATGTATTAATTGATGTATTAAGTAACAAACAATCCTCAATTGTAATAATTTCACTTCAGATGCGATTCCTGGCTGACTCACTCATTTTATTAACTCTAACCGGAACGATCTTACTCATCCCATTAACTTTAATCCCGAACAATCTTTTATACTCCTATGCTCCCTAGCAACTTATCCTGAATGTTTGAGTGGTCTTGGAAGAGTGAAATGCGTAGAGTTTTGCTCACAATTGAAGAGACTTGCGGGCATCGAGGAAATTACAGAAGACTCAAGAGTATCAGTGATACCATCCACCTTTATGTACACTAATTTATGTTTGAAGTGTATGTTTTCTCATGATATTATTGAAGAGAGAACGTGTTTTTTTGCGGATAAAAATCAGTGGCAGTACAGCTGCTGTTGAGTGAGCGAAATGGAAGTTAAGATCATGGAGAAATTGTGATTCTAGTGTGCAATAAATTTTTGACACATGTATGATAATCAGTCGATTCAAACGTTTCTACAGAGGCACAATTGGTTCAAGTAAGAAAATATTATTAATTGGAATTATCATAAATCTCACACAATGTTTTGATGATATTTTCAAGAGAAACGAGTTATTTTGCAGCACTATGCACGGACAATGATATTTTAAACAGCCTAATACTATCTATTAAAATTGCAAAAACAAAGCAATAACAAACAAGAGTGCTAGGGCTACATGCTGTGGAGTAGAATTTTTTTACTAAATTTGTATTGCAAGCAAGGCATTCATAGGTACATATACATTGTTATACTTATGAAAGTAAACAAGCAAAACGTAGTCTTCTTACTGGGTAACTGCTTCAGTCGGAAACTGTTCAGAATGTAAGGAGGGGCTTCTGGGTCCAGAGCGACATCAAATGGAGGGCCGTGGTCCAGCTTCCAGTCGTCAGCGTCATCCAGAGTGATGCCGCCGAGATCCTTTGCTTCACTGTTCTCCCATAACTGAGAAACAAAGTTACACGGAGTCCTCCAGAAAGTGTTCTCAAGTTTCGTAAATCTGTTGCTCCTGTCCAAAAATTTGTTTAAAAATGACGCGGAATTTTCCCTGAACTATGTGTTGTGGAAACTCAAATTAATTAACATTTGAATATGGCGCGATAGAGCAATGTTTACCAGGGGCAGATTAGAGTGCAGTAACGGATCTGGTTGCGACGTGCTCAAATATTCAAACTTTCGGATGCATATTCGAATTTAGTTTCCCCGGGAGTAAGAATTTGCGTGTAAAAACTGGCGGGAAGCAAATGCAAATTGCATGCTGATTGTCTGTTAGCTCCACCAACCATAAAAAAGTTGAAGTTTGAGCACGTCGGTAAAGCCTAGTATCGAAAATAAATACTACTAGTAAGTGAAGGCAGAAGAATAAACAAAATCACTTAATTGAAAATCAGGCATGTAGCACGGAAAATATTGGTTCTGTTCTAGTTTTACTTCCAATTTCAATACGGCGAGTTGTAAATTACGACAAGGCGAGGTGGCCGAGTGGTTAAGGCGTTGGACTGCTAATCCAATACGGTCTCCGTGCGTGAGTTCGAATCTCATCCTCGTCGACTATTTTATAACCAGTTCGGTCGACTGGTGAGCGAACTCGCTTGCGATGCAAGAAGACCCGGGTTCGAGGTCCGCTGCCGCGGTGTTCGGTTTGTGTATGACCATCGTTTGGCTAGAATTACGGCATGGGACTTGGGTACCGACACAAAAATAAAGCAAAAGGCTCGTTCCTATCACCTCATTTTATTCTCATAAGTTGTGCAGGGTTGGGCAATAGATCAACATTTGTGAATGAAACGGTAGGTTTTAAGTTTATCCGCCAAATTTCTAACCATTCATATATTACGTTCCAAAAGATTGCAATGATTGGTTTCAAAAACGCAATGGCAAAACTTTTAGTCTGATGATACCTTCTATACGTTGTGAATGAATCTTGTATTTCACTTTCAGCTTGTAGAAAATTATTGAGTTTACAGTAGGGTGTAGTGGTGTAGGTAATACTCCAATACTGCCATTACCTTCATTTGTTCTGCGCGTCAATGGAATGTGAAATGTCGAGTTCGTGATTGTTTAGATTAGTACATGGTGAGAGCACCGTGCAACTCGAATATTCTCAGAGATTACAAATGTGTTTACATTTGGAGAACATATTTCTGTAACTTAAGCAAGTTCTATTCATTTTATTCCGCAGATGACCTATATACACTCATGAACTTAATTGGTTTTAATCTATTTGTTGAAAATTTATTTATTTCATTAAGACACGGTCAATTTCACAAATTTGAATTGGACGTAATACACGGATATTTCAGTTTTTGAATGAAGCTTTGACATATAATAAACCAAGCTGGTACCACCAGCTTGGTCGACTGGTGAGCAAATCCGCTTGCGAGCGGGAAGACTCGGGTTCGAATCCCACTGCCGCCATGGTTGACGCGGTTAGATTTACGACATGGGACTTGGGTAGCCGAATTATTAACGATGTAATTATCCGACCAAAGAATGGGCCAGAAGGTTTGTGCCTATAGCCTCATTCTATTCTATATACTGTATACTCGTATGTTTGATGACATACTTCAATTTATCTCTTATTTTTCACCTATGTTTTAACTTAAATAGATTTTCTATAATTTTGCATAAAATGACTAAATTACACTTGCATCTCTTTATTTTCAATGATCGCATCATTATAAAGAGTAATTATTTTACATTTTCGAGTAACAACCAAATTCCAGCCGACTACATGAAGAACACCACCATCGCACGAACGAATAACATGAAACGAAGTCTAATTTTCGTCGATCTAACCTTTACTCACCCACATTTCTGCAGGCTGGACCAGGATGGGCGGGTTATCGTTGACGTCAGCAACTGTAACCGTGACGGTAGCTGTGGCTGTCAGGGCTGGAGTGCCGTGGTCGGACACGAGCACCAGCAGCTCGTGGTGATCAGCCATCTCTCGGTCCAGTTGCTTTTTGAGGGTTAAGCAGCCAGAGGCACTCACCTCGAAGTACTGGCCATTATTGCTGTCGCTTACGATCTTATAATTTAGTTTGCCATTTAAGCCCTGGAAGGAAAAACACGTGTTGATTCTAATATTGTTGATGCATTAAATATTAAACAATGGTTTTTGAAATGTATTCATGTTAATATATTTAAGTGGTAAAAAAACAATGGTTGATAATACCACAAAGGATGGCTGGGTTTTCAGAATTATTGAAACCAAACCTAAAAATTAAAGTGTGCACAAACTGCATCTGGACGTTTGCATCGAAAAAGGTTACATACGATATAGTGTAGCAGTTTAGGTTCCAACAGTAAAATTAAAATCTTGTAATTAAATATAAGAGTATATTAAATTATTATTGTAGTTTACTGATAATTTCATGTCGTTTAATAAAATCGGAAGTTACATTTCAGAGAAAAACGACAAATGGGAAAAGAAAGTTAAACATGTTAGAAGTTTTCAAGATTCAAATACAGATAGAGGCTAAGTAAAGTTGCTGCAGATCAAAAATTTTAAGATTACACATCTGTTTTTTATTACAAACCATTTTATTACATTAGCCCAGGAGCTCAATGATTATAAGAGTACAAAGTACGCTATTGAACTATATATAAAATTTTTATACTATTAATATAAGTACAATAAGTATTGTTTTAGTCTAATATTGGGTGAATGAATATAATCAAAGATACTCATTAAGAAACAAGAAGGTGAGCAGCTGGTTTCCGTAAGTTAATCTCCCCTACTTGAAATTTGATGAAATATTAGAATTAAATTTGTATGTAAATGTAAGCCTGTTTGAGAGTCATTGTTAAGATTTGTCAGGCGATTTCAGTTGAATGGCGCACACAACAAAATCACGGCACTCTACATAGTGCCGGCATTCTGTTTCTTTTTGAATACGTAGTCCAATACTGTCACGTTCAATGTTGAAGTTCTCGCAGGAACGTTTTCTCCGAATAATTAGCAGTGAAAATCGAGAAAGTTTGAAAATCTCTTCGGTTTGTCTGGCAGGGATTGAGTGCAAACAAATCATTAAATGTTTATAATAAGAATAAGAGTATGCATTGCGAAATCAAAATGTAAATGACAATGAATGAGTGCCTGTGCACATTTGCTGTATAGTATAAATAGAATACAGCATAAGAATGTTTAGCGACGAAGAGATACAGCTCTAAATAAAATAATATGTAATACAGGACATGAATCAACCCTATATAAAAAGTCGTTGCGAGTACACATGTATGTATATGTGTCTATTTATACGTGTGGTTAGTGCCACTCACTATGGAAATGATAGAAGAGACTTTCTCTTTTTTAAACTTAGGTTCCTGAAAATCTAATTTTCGTACGGACACGTGTGTATCAAAAATCATTTTTTCAAACATTTTATTTTATATATTTTCAGTACATGTATTTGAAGCATTGTATTACAGCCATCAATGGAACAGGATTACTATAAAATATATGTTTTTTTCCTTATTAGCCGTCGTCTTCATTATAGACGGCTCATATTCCATGTTGATGACAGTATCAACACAAATACTTAAAAAACACGCGAATTTTTTCACGTTTGGGCCTACACGCACACGTAATATAAAGGTTCAACACAACACACACCTGGTCACCATCAGTAGCGTTGACGAAGGCCAGCAGGGTACCGACAGGAAGGTCCTCTGTGATACTGAGGGCGAGATGCTCCGTGTGAAGGTGTGGGCTGTGATCGTTGCTGTCGAGCAGCCGCACCGACACAGACGAGGAAGCCCGTCGGCCCTCCCAGGAAGGGCCCTGTGAGGTACATGTTAACCCTTTAGCGACCAATTTGTTTTTCTAGTTTCTACATTTAAGCTCACAAAGACCGTCTGTACACTGATGCAATGAAGCATGCTGAGAGCCAGGCAGCCAAAAGAACGACGCTGTAACATGCCAAAGCGTTCAAACCTAGTAGCAACCTCATATTGCTCACTGTTTAATTATTAGAACAATTCTCCCAAAGACCGTGAAAGGCGACCGAATAGTCCACTTGGTCGCTAAAGGGTTAAACACAATGAGAGTACCAGTAGACCTGCTGCTTAGCGCAGGTAAAAGACTTCTGTTGATGGCAACCAGACGTAAGCATTGATCATTTTTCACCGAGGTACAATCGAATGGATGTCCTACCAAAAGCGAAACCAGACGATACGAGGCATGTGCCACACAGACTTATTGTCATGGTGAAAAGTGAATATTTGAATTATACGCCACTTTTTTGTATCTGGTTTAAGGACACCGGTTACTGTTAAATCTGCTGGTTTAAAAGGGATTTAGTAGGCAAACAATATCGACTCCCGAGCTGCATGCACATTAAATGAAGATTAAGAACATCACCTGATGAGCGTAATGTGAACATTTCTAAACTCACTTCTGTATGTATTATTGACCGAGTAATTTACTATGTTTTTCCTGAGACAGCTTTCAGTAGCTTATAAACTAGCAACTTTATAAAGTATTTTGTAGTAATTTTTGCAATTTGTTTTGAAATTAGTTTGGAAAAGTTTTGCTTGTTAAATTTAATTATTGACAGCCTAATTATAATACAATTTAGATAAACTTTTATTCTGAAGGAGCAGTGGGTATTGGAATGGGCACATTATTAGCAGTTAAATAATATAACAACACAGTACGTGTTCGATTTAATAACTTCAGGAACCACATGATTTTCCATTACCAAATGCTGGTTGCTCGCTGGTGCATCACATTTACATGGCGTAACATGAACGTGAAAATGATCTCATTATAAAGTCTTTACCTCGTCCGTCACTTCCACTTTGAAGTTGAAGCCTTCCCTTTGACTCGAGTCTTCAAAATCAAGGTAAGTTATGGGGGCCAGAGCTCCGCTGGAGCTGCCGTCTGTGCGGGTCAGGTAGAAAAGGTCCCAACCTGGTCCGCTGTTTGGCACTATCTGAGGACGCACGTGTAAAAAGACAATGATAGAATGCAAAACTCATACGTAAAGTACAAAACATTGATTCCAAATTAATTGCATTTACTATGACAGAGCCTCATGGGAAGCTAAAGAAATCGTGTCTGCTGTAAGAGTAGAAAACTCTGTTTATAATTAATCTTCTTAAACAATCAGAGTATTATACACTGTCTATACTAAATTTTCTGAACCAATTTCAATGAAACGCTAATGTAATGGAAATAATATAATAAAGAAAGTCATGAAAAATAAAAAACACGGATATTCCAGCTAATGGAGTCCACTGCGTGAGGCTGAACTAACCTGTAATCATTATTAATAATTATTTCAACACGCCATAACGTTAAGCATTAAAACATTACATTAGTTACACTGATAATAACTTTCCCTTTCAGGGTCAAACTTATAAGGAGAAGAGGTCAAACTTCTTTGAGACGTAGACTGGTTCAGCAGCACTGCTGACATTTCAGTACATTCTATGCCTTCGTCAGTTCAATGGCAGGCCGCTTAGGACGGTGCTTCGGATTCCTACGAAGCAAATTTCACCGTATAAGTGAAAAGAAAATTATTGCTTTGTGAAACTATTTCTTTTTCTTTATTTTTTTGGTTCGATCATCTAATAAATTGATAATAAAAAACGCGTGTTGTAAATTCTGTTACATTCAATTCTCAAGGGCTTTTATTTCACTGAAATATTTCAAGGTGAGATTACGCCCTGGGTCTTAATTACATCTTTCTTATATCACTCTTGAAAAGCGTACACTTTCCGGGAAAATCACGATTTATTGGTCTATGGACGTTCGACCATTGAACGAAATCAAGAAAACTTAAAAAGATAGAAGAAAATAACAAAGGTTTGGAAATAAAACCATCATGCTATTGTTATTTTGTACTTCATTAAAAAATGGAAATTAGCTGTATATTTAGCCTGATCGAGTTTTAGAGAAAAGGAACCAGTAAAATCAATTATCAAAATTTACGCTTTGGTTTATACAGTGCATAGAACTGGTAAATTTTTGGTGCCGTTACTTCGAATATTATATAATGAAACCAACATCCACTCCAAAAATAGTTACAAGATAAGAAAATGCTTCAACAATCGTGGAAACTTTTAAAAAACATTTAAAAACCAGCATCCGCCTCAAAAAAAGGCAGCCTAGTTTCGAAAATGCTTCATGAAGCGTTAAAAACTTATCATTAACATTCTTTGTTCCTGGAAAAGACAGCTAGGATTCAGCGTGCAGTAGTGCTTACCCTGAAGACAAGGTTGTTGGAGGTGTCAGGATCGAGGACTGTGAGGAGGGCAACTGTCGTGTTGGGAGCCGCAGACTCCGGCACGTTGACGCGCCAGTCAGGCGAGCTGAAGGAAGGTGCGACGTCGTTCTCGTCCTCCACCTGCACCAGCACCGAGCCCGTGCCTGGCCAAAATAATCGCAAAAGTTCAATGCTCATGCACTTCTACCGAGAAAGTTGAATTTTCATGAAGGTATTGCTTGAAAGTTGAAATCCCATTAGTTATCAGAATAGAATGAGGCTATAGGTACGACCCTTCTAGCCCATTCTTGGGTCGGATAATTACTTCGATAATTATTCGGTAGTTTACCCAAGTCCCTTGCTGTATTTCTACCCGCGTCAACCACGTCGGCAGCGGGTTTCGAACCAAGGTCTTCCCGCTCGCAAGCAGATTCGCTCGCAAGCAGATTCGCTCGCAAGCAGATTCGCTCACCAGTCGACCAAGCTGGTGAGGGTTCGTGTGTTCACATTGAACAATAAAGTTCAATTCCCATGTGGTTGTTACAAGGAACTTCAATAATTACCATGCAGTTATTGCAAGAGGCTAACGGTTTGAATATTTAGAGGTGGCAGATGTTAGTCGTTAAGGAAGAATTCTAGTACAATATACCAGTTGCATTTGAGGAGATGTAAAACTTTAGAGGATACATATTCGGTTGGTGCCACGTCAACATGGTTTTGTTAGGTATCATTGATAAAATAAATTTGTAAACTTTCGGTATTGTCATAAAGAATAACAATACGTAACTCATGAAACTAAAGCAGGGCAGTGTTAAGTTCTATATAATCAACGTCTAATGTAAGTAGTGTTGAATTCTCTAAGAGAATGTGGACGCTCGTGCAATGGAATTGTAAAATCGATATTACAAAATAGTGATGAAATATTTGATTTATTATTTCGAATTCAATGCCTGTTTTGAACCATGGTCACAATTTTATCGCAATGATATACGTGTAAGTAATTATATCATTCAAAATACTACGAATAATCACCAAAGGAACTCTAATAGCTGCCTAAGACCATATTTCAACTCATTTATAGTAAGTAATTGGAGTTTGTTTTCACGCATCCTTTTTAAGGTACTGCGTAGTCTAATCGAAGCAAAATGGAAACTTTAAAATGTTGTGTGGTGCATATAAGGTAAAATTATTTTCTTAATGTGTCACGGAAAGCATTTCAAAAATATGCATATCAATGTCCGCATGGAAAACATAAATGTTATGAAAATTGGGTTCGATTGTCGAAACAACTTCGCCGTAGTCACAGCTAGACGTATGAATAATTTCATACATTACCGAACAGCTTGTTGAGTACTACTACTAACCATCAAGATGCTATTTAGATTGCTTGCTCAGAGCAGTAAATCTATTAAATTAACATCCAACAGAAATGAACATCCAACAGTGCTTGTGTTAGGTACTTATGATGTAGAACACTTGTATTTTGTTAGTAGCAACTTGTGGCATGTCCGGAGTTATTGATTTCGTGTATTATAATTCAGTGTTTTCTGTTCAATGTACACTGCCGAACTGAACATACCGGGTGGGCCGAAAAAAATAAACAATTCCTAAATCTAAATTCTGCTCAAGGTACCTCATAAACTTCTTGACCAAAGTGAGCAAAGTTTTCAGGCAATAAAAAACCGGTTTAATCTTTAATTTTATTCAATATTACCGCCATCCACAGCGATGATGGCTTCGAGACATTTTCTGAAGGTTTTGCAGGTCTTGACAACGGAGTCCGTGTTCATGGTCATCGACTCACAGTCAACGAATGCTTCAAGGGCGGTGATGTTTGGGTGGCGAACGCGGCAGGCCTTGACCTCAATGTGCTGCCAGAAGGTGCAGTCTAGTGGATTTATGTCTGGCGAGTATGGTGGCCACAGGTCTTTAGGCCAGAAGGAGAAATTCTGTTCTTGCAGAAGCCCCTGCTCACAATTGAATGTATGTGCTGGGGTATCATCGTGTTGAAGCAAATTCTGAATGTGTTACTGGTCCAGGGACCAGCATGTTGGCTAACTTGTCCTCGTAGCCCCTGGCTGTCAGCTGGTACCCGGTTGGAAACCAGATCAGAGGCATCATGGTGCTATTTGATGCAATGAAACCGAGCGACATGATGGATGCTGAATGCTTCATTGTTGACAAGGTGCGAGCACTTGCATCCATCTCACTGAGAGACAAGTAGCGGTCGTTTCTTCTGTTTTTCACTGGGTCCACTGTCGAAGTCTTCTCATTTGAGAAGATGATCACCCACCAGGTGGAGCAGACTTGAGATCATTCATGAGCCTCTGGCAACGTTTAAGACGCTTCGGACAGATGGCTGGCATGAGCAGCGGCTTCTCAACAATGACAAGAGACTTGCCTCCCAGCTTTGGGACTGCTCGTCGAACTGTGGCCGCTTCAGCCCAGAGCCTCCTGGAACACGCCAGGAGGCTCTGGGCTGAAGCGGCCACAGTTCGACGAGCAGTCCCAAAGCTGGGAGGCAAGTCTCTTGTCATTGTTGAGAAGCCGCTGCTCATGCCAGCCATCTGTCCGAAGCGAAGTGAGATTGTCTCAGCTTGGACGTCAAGGGACTGCTTTGAATGGCATCTAGCAAGCTGTCTCGATCCACAACACTCTTTCGACCACTGCCAGCACGTCTGTTTACGACCTCGACGTTGTCCATGCGCTTCTTTATCGCGTAGACGGTTGTACGGGACACCCCTACCAGATTTGCGATCGCACTCACTTTATTTTCCGCACGAAGAAATGCAGACACCTCCACTTGTTTATCTCGCTAGGAAGCTATTTTACTATACACAAAAATAACAAAACTTTATCTTCAAGGTCAAATTAACAGGCTTTCAAATGATATGCGGCAACGCAGATTAAGAGTTACCAAACAATCCAGATTTTTAATTAACGGTGTGTTCAGTTTTTTTTCGGCCCACCCTGTACGAATGCATTTACTGGTCTGCTTTAAAAGTCAATCTTTTTCATATTAACAATTTCACATCAACGACTCCTGTTGAAATGACAAGTCAAGTCTTACCTTGTCATTTACTAATTATTAACTCAAGAATATTTTACACAAAACGAGCAATTACTGAACTTGTGAACAGAACCTCATTTAGAGTCATAATATTCTAACTCTTCACTCCTATTGTTTTACTATAATAAGAAACTTCGTAGTGTCTCACGGTAATGAATAACCTTATGGAATCTCACGGTAATGAATAACATGACCTAATATCTGCAATTAGATATCTGACTACTACAGCATTATGGAAGTAAGCTTAAGTTCGACGTTGCTTTGTAGAAGATCACGTTACTTGGTGAACACGTGTACTTCAGCTCGGACCCACCCTCACCATCTTAGTCGCGTTTTGATCTTAATCCTGTTGGTATATCAAAGTATAAAAAATAATTACAATTTTCGTTGTTCGTTGCACTTGAGAAGCTCAAATTTTTGTGAAATTTATTAAAATGGTTTCATCAGGAACCTCTGAAGTCAAATAAATGAAACTTCGATGAATAAAACTTGATTTAAATTTATTTTCATTTTATTTAGTAAAAATGTTCAAGGTATAGGCCTGGAATTTTTGATTCAACTTAAAGATCTCGAAATGTTATGCATAGTCGACGTTAAGAGGAATCATACTTCAGTAATTGATAACTTTTGATGTATATTCTTTACATCACATTAATTTATGCATTCACGAGTCAAGAAATTTTTTTACTGCAATTTACGTTGGCATTATTTTTTGCTGCCAAAGCAGTTCTGTAAGACTCGTGTAGTCGCAACTGCCTCGGGTTCTCCGTAAAGGAAACAGGATTCTCACGGGGACGTTTTTTGAGAACTTCAAGTCGTCAAGAATTTTATTTGGAGGAAACATTTTTGCAGGTCCAGGTAACTGTCTGTGTACCTGAGTAAGTCATAAATTCTAATTCTAATTTATAGACTACATTTAAAAGAACAGAGTGAAACCCTTAAGATCAGTTAGAAAATTTTGACCACATAACAAATTTTTGTGATGTGTAGTTTTTGCTTAGTCATATCTGTGGCAGTCTTTGACGAACCCTAAAGTAAACTAAAAGAAATGAAATTCAAATGCAGTTTTCTTGAAGAACGCTTGCAAATAATTTGAACTGTGTTAGAAATATAAATCTGGACATACTCAAACTGTCAGTAAATCATGGCAATAAATTCAAGAAATGATCATGCAAAAGTTGTCAATTACTAAATTATGATTCCTCCTGACGTCGACTATGCGTCCTAATTTTCCTGATTCCAAATTTGCTCAACATTTTTTCAAATGTAAAATATTTGATTTGCGCACAAAATTACTCACGTAGAAAACATGCACGAACTCATGTCTACACTGCATAAGATAATTTTTTGTTCTTATGCATTCTCCATCACAGCTTGCGAATTTTAGCACCTTCACATATAAGATGACGTAAAATTCTAAGTATTTGGAGATGAAAATGTCTTCGCTTCACTCGTTTTGCAAGTGATTTGTAGGAATTAGACTGAAATTATGTCGTAAAATCTCGACATTTTCTCCTTTTCCTTGGAGCGTAATGTTGACCTCAAGGTCTTAAACCTTTCTAAGATTAATTTCAGGGTTGTTGAAAAGACTTAAAACATTTATTTTGGGATAAGCTCGACAGGAACGTGAAAACTTAAAAACATTAGAGCTCTGGACGCAAATGTTAAATAGTTTCTTGATTGCATGTGCTCTGATGATGCTTTAGAAGGAAATTTTCCACCTCCAGGAGAAAAACGAAATTACCTCTATATAACCATTTATACCAGATAAAGTTAGGGTTTAACCTCAGTTGTAAAAACACGCCTAGCGTCTTCCTTATCATGAATCATGCAATGGAGTGCCAGAGTCAGCTGGTCAGCTGTTACGAGAGTCAGCTGGTCAGCTGTTACGAGAGTCAGCTGGTCAGCTGTTACGAGAGTCAGCTGGTCAGCTGCTACGCTGGTTCAGCTGGTCTACTGGCTAAGCTACTGGAGAGCCACTAACCTTTCAAGCCTCCACCATCACTGGCAACGACCTTCACTCCGTACACCGCTGTCTGTTCACGGTCCAGACAGCACAGCGCTGTTTTCATCCTGGTAGAATCGACAGACAACTTACTTAAGTAATCTAAAATATTTTAATTTTATTGAGTGAGTTCAAATCATGTGCTGAAAGTCAACAAACAAGGATATATATGCATATAGATAAGGTCTCATATTAGATTGTTTCAGTTCGTCGGTTGTGTGCAGAATTGTATTCGTTGCAAGTGCATATAACAAATGATCTGTAAATCAGAAAATAAAAATGTTTAAGATTTGAAAACCCAGCACAGGTAGCGAGTAACGACTGCACTCACTTTACAACTTATGAATGTTCACACATATAACTAACTCAAATAATTGCAGTGCATATAGTTTACTTTTTCCAAAATAAGTACATGTGCGTAGTCGAAAGCGCTGAAAATGCTGGATTTATAAATCTGGTCTATAAAAACTACGAGGATAAATGGATTTGAAATAAAACTATTATATTTATCAACGTCCGATAAATATGATGTGGATTTTTAGTTCATTGAGAACCAAGTACATAAATCACATGTGATTGGCATGTGATCTTTATTGCAAGTTCTGCGTAAAGCGCTCAGTTACATCATTTTACAGGTGTCAGGTCTCCTTGTAGTGCTGTGTAATTTATTTTGAATGATCTATGCATCAACTTTGCATCGCTGCGGTACTGATTTGCAGCTTTAGCCCTCTCAATACTGTAATAACAAGAAGACTAAGGAATAACTTTTCAATTGAATGTGTTTTTTGCCGTTTGAGAATACAGCCATCTTTTGTATTTAGTTTTTGACGAAATAATGAATAAAGATTAACAGTTGTTAACTGTTATCACCGAATTTTACGCGTTTTATTCTTACTGCAGTTTAAATTGAGAAGCTTAGCTGAGCTACGCTCTACATTGGGAATTTTGTAAAACATCATTAGCATTAAGTCTCACTGAAATTTTTTTAATTTGTATGAACCCTAGCAAAAAATCCCAGTACACTGACTTTTATTATTCTAAGTAAAAAACCACATTGTAGGTAATTACACTAGATTTCTTTGTCCGGAAAATTTTGATGATCCTTCAGAATTAAATACCAATTTAAATTTTTTTACTTCTACGCTACTAAACTAATGTGATTGAAATAAAAGCTCGTGTTCAATCATCTATTTTTTTCAGTTAACAATTTCTACGAAATGTATTTAGTATTCCAAGCTTAATCTTTCCGTCAGGTGTGAAGTTGTGAGAAATACCAAAAGAAAAAGCGATTGTTTTTATGTACCACTTTCGAAAGACTAATTTTTCACGTAGGGTTTTCCTTGTAAACATTTTTTGTTTTGCTTAAAAGTTTAACAAATCGACTTGGAAATCGTCCTAGCCTCTCGCTGTGTACCGTTTTTAAACATTTTAATAACATGAAATTTTAAATTGTAAACGTTGTTCTAAAACGAATCAAAATTTCTCATTCGACGCGTCTGTCATACAGAGAATTGTGGAAATGGCGAAAATTAATGAAGGTTCAGATGTTCGAACTCTAAGAATTTCTTCTGTCAACTTCCTAAAGTTGTTTCGCCATCAAGAATACTAATTAATTGCTAAAAAAACTAGAAACTTTACAGTCGCTGTCTAAAAATTAGACAACAATAGAAAGCAATAGGCAAACAGAAAAATTTTCTGAGACTCAAACCAAAAATCACATAACGAATCTACTTTTATAGAATAACTGTGTTGATAAATCTGTTACACAATTATTACCAGTGAAATTCAATCGCTGATAGAAACACATGGTAATGAAAGTGCATGATGATCAAGAGACGGCTTTGTTTTAAGAGAGACATATGAGTAATGCTTCAATTTACACGACCAGTAATGGTTGAAGACTGTTTCTAATGGAACCACAGACGAGATGTTTAATTCTAAGAGCTATTGATGGCTCAGTAGTTATAGATGAGCAGTCAGTTTATAGGAATTTTATGACCAGATGAGAGGGGTTTCATTACAGAAAATACAATACGCATAATTCGGCTGAAAAACACATAGTTAAATCTATTTAAAAAAATACACACTATGAATAATTCGGCTAGTAGACTAATTAACATTCCCCTGATCTCAAAAAATACAGGGTGAATGTTTCAGCATATCAACCTATGAATAACTGCTGTAAAAAAAGCTCTATGAATGATTTAACTTACAGACCCGTTGACGGCTCTATCACAAATATTGGGTGGCCGGACTGCTGATCGATGACGTTCTTTTCGAGCGTGTAGTGAAGGGTGGCATGATCCCCTTCATTTGGATCATCGTGATCCACGGCTGACACCTGCGCCACTGCGGTCCCTGTACATCACAGTGTTATTGCCCGCACAAAACAGGTGTGGGCGGCCAAACAGACTCGCAGCCGTGTGGAATTCGATTACGTGCATCAGCTGTGGCGCCATGAGGTGTCTAGAGTTGCATGTGTGTAGCACAGCAAGTGCGCTGCACACTATTGCGCTCTGTATTATTATTACTATTAAATTCCTATTACGGACTGTAGTTGTATAGTTGTGTAACAGAGGGTAATAGATATTGAACATGCGCAGCTGCAGGGAGTAGAGGTTACTCGACTACGTAAGTGTATTGAGCGAGGGCTGCCCAAGAATAAAAGAATGTGCACGATAGACAGGTGAAATCTGAAGAGTAAAGCAAACTTAAATGAAGATATTCAAGGAATTATGCTAACTGAAATTATGGTAAAATTTCTATATCATGAAAAATAGGTTAGTCATGAACACAGATTGAAAATTTTAGCCACTCAGACCAGCAAAAGTTAGTTAAAACTCTGTCACATATCTTACTATTATAGTTTTGCGTTAGCTAAACTCATTTATCATTGAATTTTACAAACTTAATTTATATCAAGGAAAATGTTTTCAATATTTAGTGAATGGGCTAATTTTTCGTTGAAATTTAATTTAATATTACACAAAATGAACAAGGTGTGAACACGCGATCACCAGCGCTTCTAAGATAAAACAAATACAAAAAAACAAGGTTGACGAAAAGAGTAAACTAAAAAAAGACTTTTCATTATTGCCATGTACAATGGGCTGAGGGTATTGAACACCTAAAAAATATGGTAAATGGTTTGAGGGATATGGAGGATTATATTGTACAATACACTATGCAATACTTGGCACACTATACGTGTATAATTAGAAACTAAGATATTTACTATTTCTTAATATGTCGTTTGTGCATTGAATTATATGCATCATAATGGCTTATTATTATTTTTTTTAAACTAGTCCCTGGAAACAATAAAATTATATTTACAATGTTAACTTTGCTGGTCAATTACAAGTCAAGAAAACTCACGACTTACAAAGTTTTCTTTTGCGTTTTTGCATGGTTCATTACTCAGACTATTTTTCAAAAAGACAAGTGGTTCAGACAGAACCATATTGAAAATAATTAGTAGCCCAAACCAATTCCTACGAACCTGGAAAGACATCTCTAACGAAGAATATGAATGCTATTTAAGTCAGTCACCATCACGACGTATATATGCCACGTACGACACACTCTCATCACTCACCAGCTGGGGAGTTCTCCCTAACAGAGGCAACCAGCTGCGGGGTCGGGAAGAAAGGTGCGTTGTCGTTGATGTCTTTGACGTTAACGAACAAATCTGCGGTGGAAGTGTGGGCGCCGTCGCTCACAGAGACCGTCAGCGCCCACCGGGCCCTACCGTTGGGCGCGTCCCTGTCCAAGGGCTGGAGGTACGAACAAGGTTGTGAGTCGAAGGTAGTGAATGCAGTAGCCTGACTAATTCAATACGGTTTTAGGACTTATGCACTACGGATGCCTGACTAATATACTACTGCAGATAGTCGGTTGTATCTGGTAGACTAGATAGGTTCGTTTGTTTGTTCATGAAAGAATAGAAAAGTTATAGAGTACCTTGATTAGTTATTTGAACATAGTTAGACCTACTTAATACATAGATTTGAAAATTCATTTGATTCAAGTGCTTAAAGAAAGCTAGCCTTGAAATACACAAACCAATTTTTCACTTGAAAATCGCGCTCGCGGATGAGAGGATTTTGAAACTTGACTAATGACTGCCGGAGAGTCATCAAACGGTCCGTAAGTCAGCGTCAGCGAGCACAAAGTCCCTCGATTTAATTCTCTTCATATTAACGAAAAATGACCCATCGCCATTAGAAATGCAACGCACTCTCGTAACCATTTTTGGCTGCAGTTTAATTTCAGAAACGAGGGCGCCTTTAAAATACAAGACAAAACGGCAGCGAGTGTCAGCCCAGGCTGGTCGCGGCGGGAGAAATTAAGGGGGACGATTCTTTTTGAAGCACGAATGGAGGCCATTTATTCTGTAAAGAAACTTTTGAAGAGACACGTGTTTACATTCTTGTGTTACCCAACTTCCTCAGGGACTTGAAGAAGGCACTTTAAAATAAGTTTGCTCATTTTTTTTCATTGTAATAAATGTTTCAGCGAACAAGTGAATCTACGGTTGTTGGCTAAAATGATATTTTCTCTGTACCCATTCCAAGTTTCAAATAGAATGAACGACGAAACAAAAACATTAGAGAATGTATTTTGAAGTTAAGCAAAACTATTAGCGTCTTGATTACCAGTAACAGGGATAAACAATTATGATTATTCATACTTTATAAATAATTTATAGTATTATTTTATTTTGAATTGATTTGAACTGTTTTAATAATGAATCGTAGAGTTGATACATGGTTTTAATAGAGCAGACCTTTTCTTCACAATGATATTGAAGTCAAATCACCAAGTGTGGTCTCTTCTTCCTTGACCGCACTGCAGTAGCAGGGAATAATTAACAAAAATTCGTTCGAGTTAACGAGTTAAGATTCATGCATTTGTAGCAAATAATCTGTTCAGACAAATAGTATACTAATAAATGAAATTCAAAGTTGCGTTAGCAGCCATTGGGTAATCCTACTTGACTCTCTTATTGAGAAGAGAGAAATTTATGATAAAAAACCCAAACACGGCAACATTTTCACAACAAAATGACAAGTCCAAAATGATGGGACCACACGTTTCATTCGTGCAAAATTTTCTTTAGAATTCAGGTACCCTAGTCAGAAATATTAAACAAGTCTAACTAGACAAACTCCAAGGTTAATGTAAAACCGCATGCGGCTCCTCAACCGATTTTAAAAACTGGTCAGCGTGTGGTATCTCTTCAACCCGAAAAAAACATATATGCCCTGTATTAATTTTTCCATCATAAGACAGTTTTTAGTTTGTCCCATTAAACAGTCTTGACTATAAGAATCTTAGTGAACGAAATTGTACTTTGAATTTAAGATTTGAACACTTAAATCTATACTTCTTCATGTACATGCACTCTTCATCATTTAAAATTGAAATTATTCCTTCCACAAAAACAATACTTTTCGGTCCAAACAGGAGATGAGAACGTATTCAGTCCCTTAGTGTTTTTAATCCAAAACCAGTAACGACAGGAAAAGTTTTCCTGTTTTAAAATTTATTTTATTGCATTTTCTGTGCAATCTTACCTTTATCAGCTGAACTCTTCCAGTTCGTTCATTAATAACGAAATGGTTGCCAGGAACAGCAATTCCATTCTTGTTCTCAGTTGTTTTACTGCCCGAGAATCGACGATTGTTGGCTGTATTACGATGCTTGCCGGGCTTGTTACGACTGCGAGAGGCTTTTATCTTACGACTTTGTTCATTACTTTCCGTGTAGTTTCTATGATCATTGAACTCAGTAGACATATTGTTTCCAGGGACAGGACTATCTTCTTGTATCACTGAACCTCTTTCTGATTTATTTGGATACTCCCAACCTCCGGCACCTTTATTATTATCAACACTAGTTTTTCTATGGGTATCAAAAGTAGTCCTTCCATCCGTATCTTTTGCTAGATTCACTTCATTTGAAGCCTCGCCAGCCTCTCTCACTTCTAGCTCCGTGCGGTCGCCGCCGACTGATCCGCGCGCATCTCCGGGTTTCTGACGAGCCATCAATTTGGTGGTGCGACCGCGGTTGCGGTTGTCAGGTCTGGGATGAGAGTGTCGTGTGGCCACCTCATCGTACGGGTTAAAGACACCATCGCCGGACAAAAAATAGCGTAGTTTGTCCCTGTCGCTGACATCCTCATCGCGTGCCACCACCTGAAGTGACAGAAGCACAGTGTTGGGCTCTAGGGAAGATTCACAGACACAGAAACAAGCACTTCTCATGTGAGAGGTTTCGCGTTTCTCAGCGCTTGCAAAGATATAATATTGTGGCCTAATAACACACATGCAGAAAAAGTTCCTGCCCTTGGCAACATTGGAGGCATAATGTCCTGTATAAACGTACTAGTAGAAATTATGATACGCTCATTGAATAACGTAGTTCCTCGTAAAAACTCGGAATTATTAGGAATCCGAAGGTCTTCGCCACGAATCAAAAAAGTTTAACGGGCTAAAATACACATGGCGAATAGTTTATGTATCTTATTTTATCATATACAGATGTGCACACGAAAGTGTGGCAAACTAAATCACCAAGCCAAGGAAGGAGCACGACTTCTCTTGTAAAGTGTCCCAGTCTCTATAGCGTCACCTGTGATCTCGCATTAAGGAGTGACAAGCAACACAGGCTCTTTGTGACCGAATCAGCTAGACAAGAAATGATGAGGCTTGTCTGATTGAGTCATTTGACAAGGGTGGTTATGGAAGGTACATCATGCAAAGCAATGCACGACAAATCTTATTAAAAATTGAGTATATTGTACCTGGAACGGAATTATGGAGTATTTTCAGTAGTTTTCATATTTTACGTTCTTGAAAGAAACTGTGTGTCGGAATCTTTATATATAAGGGCTTATTGAGAAATATCAATGGGAATTAATTGAAACTACATCATGAATCAGATTAAAAACGTTTTTTTTGTAACAAAAGCTGGACCAGCCAAGGGCTGATGTTACTAGATGTTGGATGAAATATCACATTATGATAATCAGCGCATTTGAGTCGAAAGAAAACTGTGATTTGCAGTCGGAGAACACTCACAAAACTTGGCAGTCTAAATTATGGAGGCAGCAGCTTCAGGAGGACTTTGACTGGTGCAGCCAAGATGAAAAATCTTACGAGATGTTGGATAGTAAGTTACGTACCAAAAGAAATTTCGCGACTCTAAAACTAATGTAGTTGACAACTAAGGGTGGTTTGTCACGGCTCATGAAATAAGGAGCTCTATGCTGCCCACGTCGAATCGATTGAATCAGGGTTTGAGCTACTCGTGAGTTCCATGTATAACACCGTGGTTTTAAAGAGGGGTATTTATTACATATATCAAAATACTTTCGGGAACATCTTCAGTGCAAATAGCGTGGACGTTAACTGCGTTATTGTATATCGTGTGTCTAACGAACTCGTATCAAAAGGAATGGGCTCTGCCACGAATCAAAATAAGTTTACGGACTAAAATACACGTGGATAGTTTATGTGTTGTGTCTTAGCATTTACAGATGTACGCACTAAACTGTGGAAAATTATATTACTGAGCTCAGCAAAGTTTCTATTTTATGTAAAATTGGAATTTTTTAGCAATCGACAAAAGCAAGCGTATTGTAAAATCGTGGTTTGCACAATACCGGCCAGTTTCTACTGATGCTTTCATTATTTTATGAGAAATAAGGACAATGCTTACTTATTAAAGAAATTATAGTTTTGCTAATGGCTTCCTGGATTTACTATATATAAATTAATATATATATATATATATTATAAATTCGTCGACACATAGTGAAATATTTTTCGTTATTGGATTGAACCTTATTATCGTATGAGGGACTAACCCATTAATGACGAGAATTATTTACTAGATGTTCACTTGATGTGGCTTCAAAGCCAACTGAACATGGTGTAACCGACATTTAAGAACCAAACATGTTCAGAAAATGTACAAGCTTTGTATTGAACCAATTAACCCACTAAAATCGATACATGATAATGCAGTTAAATTATTCATGCATTATTTTCCCGTGGTTTCAAATGGAACCGCTCGTCATTAATGGGCTAATATGTAATCTCTCGCTCAGAACGAGAAATGATGTATAAGAAATTATACAAACTTGGGCTGAACTCAAGATGCACTTATCAAAAACAGACTAAAATTATTCAAGCACTTTCATTTCTACCCTCTGAATGTATTAATTAAACAAGATCAGTTATTGAATGCTGAGATTTGTTCATCAATTATGACGTTCGCTGAATTAGCCCTTCACTGCCCAAAGTATATTTTAGACCACCAATAAATTTCTTACCAGGCACATAACCTCCTTATGGCTCCCTTAGGCCATATTAGGGGAATAAAGATAAATTTGTATTGAATTGAGTGTGCCGAATTCGGTAAGCTGGGCAGTGAAGGATTAAAAGAAGTCGTCGATTCCTTTTATCTATTTTTAATCTGAAGAACGATAGAAAACCTTGAATTACTTGCACAAGTATCACAGTACTTAGAGAATACGATTAAGTTACAAACTCACCTCAAATAAAGCATTTTTTCTCAAAGTTCTAGCCTTTGGGAATAATTATTAACAAAGCTTCTGAAAAATTTGCGACCGCTCTAACTTAGTACAGATTCGATTCAAAAATGATTCATGTTTGACTTCCTCTCTACTTCAATAAAATAATAAAACACAGCCACGAGAGGCTACATCAAATGACTTCCAGAATATGAGTGGTTTAGGAAGAACACTATGTTGTTTGCTGCTCAAACTCTTATGTCTTGAAGGAAGTGTGAGAACTCATGTCGCAGCAACACAATGCAATGGAAAGTTTTATGGTGGTGTTAATATTTAAAGGAAGCTGCAGTACATGCCGAATTCTAATTGAATCTGACGTCTTGTATATTAATTATCCAGCATCTTAGTATGCGTGTTGTGACTTTGTACTGAATGTTGCCAGTTGCATCAAGGATGGATGAGTTCCCGCGACGGTCATCGTTTTTAACAAGCATTCATCGGCCACAAAACTAGCATGCTGCTTGAAAAATATTTCACCTGACTTTATCCTCTGCATTTCCGAGTGCATTTCAGTCTTCCCTCACATTCTTACGAGGGGACACCAGAAACTTGAGTGAGCCCTTCGACGTTCCTTTGACAGTATCTTGATTAATATACAAGTACTACATTACTGATCAGTTCGAACTAGCGAAGCTCGTTTTAACATTCATCATTAAACCTAGAAAATTTAATGCTTAAAACTGCTCGGCAGGACGCACAATTTTTACATAATTTCAAAGATTTTGCCATCGTTGGAAGGTTCCACAGTTGTACAGAGTCCAAAACAATAAGTTTACATTTTTATTTCCCTTTGAGTTCTAAATTATTTAAAATTCTCATAAATGAATGTATCATGAAGTTTTATTTCGATCTTCTTATCATATTTGTCAACACATCATGAAAATTTTACCGAAATATTTACTGCAGTATTCACGTACACAGTAAAGTATTATGTTATGTTCGTTAAATTTTTTCCCATTGTATTTCACCGAAACCGTTCTGTCAATTTAACTACCACGCGGTGATACAAAAAGATTATTGAGTTCAAATCAGTATATTCTTCATGAAAATGCTCGCAGTATGTAATGTCGTACAATTGTTTCAGTTTGAATTTTCCTTCCCAAGGTACAATATACTCTTATACTTTATTAGAGTATCATGTTACTTATAATTTTAGTTCCTGATCTCACAACTAGACAATTATACTGAACATAGGAAACTCTTAAGGATTTTTCTTAACGCTAAGACGAATGTATTAGTAAACACCTTTGCTATTGTTGTTACAAAGCTCATAGATGCTGAGGGAACATTTATTTTTCTACTGCATATTCTTTTGGCATATTCACACATTTCTATTACCTTAATAAATCTTGAACTGTCGTTATAGTAAATTTTTACCCTAGTAATAATAATTACACATATTACGAATATAAACAATTGTTATGTATTATTCGCCAAATTGAATTAATATCAGCTCCTACCTGTACGATTGTTTTGGGCAGGT
>VCRD01002597.1:23374-53962 GCA_006783055.1 Trinorchestia longiramus
GTAAATGCCACACATGAGTTACACAGCAGTAAATGAAACACATGAGTTACACAGCAGTAAATGCCACACATGAGTAACACAGCAGTAAATGAAACACATGAATTATACAGCAGTAAATGAAACACATGAATTATACAGCAGTAAATGCCACACATGAGGAGCACAGCAGTAAATGAAACACATGAGTTATACAGCAGTAAATGCCACATATGAGTTATATAGCAGTAAATGCCACACATGAGTTATATAGCAGTAAATGCCATACATGAGTCATACAGCTGTGAGTTTACATACATTTTCACTTTCACCAGCTCTCACTACCTCCTTTACAGTCATTTACATGAGATGACCACGTCTGTTTCACCTCTTAGAGTTTTATTATCAAGTTCTAGGCTGCTTCGTGTTGGGACTACATTTCCGTAGCCAGTAGTAATGTTTAGTGTATACTAAAGTTGGTAAACCAGTTGTAAAATCAATTACTGTGGCTGTTTTTTAAGATAATTGATGTTCCAACCTTTTAGGATTTATTCACAATGTACCACTGTCGAATGAACCAGTATCTTCAAATAAATACGAGTTTCATGCTAACTCAGTTTTGGTCGTCTCTGTGGTGTTATGAAAATTTACTGTGTTTTCCATTCTTAAATGAGTAAAGATTTTATTTTTGTTTTTTATTCATTAATTTAACGCTGCATTACTTTTCCAGGAAAAATATCTCACGAAAGAAAAAATTAACGATATAATTTAATGCCCAAACAATGAACTCATTCAGTGTCGGAACCGAGGGGTTTCCGCTTTGGAGAAAAAAACTTTTGAATAGCAAGATAATGTTCTAAGAATACCATGAAAGTCCATTTAGCTTATCGGAACAAGAAAGTTAGGAGCACAAAAACACGGGCTCCAACGATCCAATCAAAGGCCTCGGCTGCCCAATATTTGGCTGCTATCCCTGGTTAAAAAACACTGCTGTGCAAGAAAATTACGTCGGTAACACCATGACCAACAGCTCCGATAATATTAATTTGATCACGCATTCTATCGCTTCGAGGTTTCCCATGAGTGGTCTAGGGCTCGAGGGGAGATTCTTCGCTGGGTTTTCCAATATCGTAAAATGCGCGCCTCACAGTCAGGGTAAATAATTTAAGCAATCTTCTGTAATGGCTAAACTATCGGGAAATTCTATCCACGACAAACAAGAGAAAAGCATAAAAGAAGTGTCAAATGCCATTGTAACGGATTTCAAACGTGCATTTGATATATCGTAGCATTAAAAGGAATAGTTTAAAATCGCTTGCTCTGATCAATTCTCCAAATTCGTTAAGGTCATGCCAATGATCAAAGCAAATATTTTCATAAGATTGCAATTTGGATATTGCAAATGCATCCCGATTGCAGCTTAATACAAGTCACACAGCTAGTCACAGCTACACAGGCAGTCACAGGCAAATTACAGAATAAACCTGAAAACATTTCGTTATTTAAGATTAGGATTACCGTACATTCATTAGAGATATGACTAGAAGGCTGTTTTATTCTGACTTCCTCTGGAACAATAACCGTAAATCTAAATAATCTATATAAATGTATATAGTTTACTGATACTACACTCAGTTCAGACATCTCTTTGCTTCCTAATGAAACTATAAATATGGAAGCATTTTTCGAATTCACAGTGACGGTGCTAATATTTTTTAATATTATTGCATTGCAGTGTAGCTTTTACGAAACAACCGAGTCTCAACTAAATTTGAAGTTGAAATTCACAAGGACGACAGAAAAATCTTCTTACGTAAATTCTAAAATCAGCTGAAGTCCTCGTGTGAGAATTTTTTGCATGCTTTAGCTTATGAATATGTTCGGTATTGAACGTCCTCCAAAACACTTTATTTCACACGCATTCGTCACGATTTTTGAACCCTGGAATTAGTTATTTCTAGCATGTAATGAACGCGGCGAAACAGATGTAAGTTTTCATTTTGCAAATAGCTGATTACCAAATGTTTTCGACCATGTCAAAGAAAAACGTAAAATATCAAATCTCAAATTACTTTCCATAAAACTTCACTCATTCATGAAGTAGACGTTTCTGAACTTATAGCGACATCTGTATCAACGTTTTTCTAGTCGATTTTAATCTGCAATACCTTCCAACTTTAAACTCATCGTGTAATGTCTATGGATACGTATTTATTTGTTTTGGTGTGCGGATATATTTTTATTTTCTTCTCGTTTCACGTACACCTTCATGGGCACATTCTAACCAGACGAAAAAATATTTTGTTTTCCACAGGTGGAAGTTTTCGTAGGCGCAAAATCAGGCATAGAACGCGCGTTTTGTCGTGTTATTGTACGCGTCCAGGACGTGAATGACAACCCGCCTGTGCTCACACGCCCCTTCTACGAGACTCAGGTTACAGAGGAGGACGACAGGCACCTGCCCAAAACAATCGTACAGGTAGGAGCTGATATTAATTCAATTTGGCGAATAATGTATAAAAATTGGTTATATTAGTAGTATATGTAATTATTATTACTAGAGTAAATATTTACTATAACGGCAGTTCAAGATTTATTAAGGTAATAGAAATGTGTGAATATGCCAAAAGAATATGCAGTAGAAAAATAAATGTTACCTCAGCAACTATAAGCTTTGTAAGAACAATAGCAAAAGTGTTTACTAATACATTCGTCTTAGCGTTAAGAAAAATCCTTAAGAGTTTCCTATGTTCAGTATAATTGTCTAGTTGTGAGATGAGAAACTAAAATTATAAGTAACATGATACTCTAATAAAGTATAAGAGTATATTGTACCTTGGGAAGGAAAATTCAAACTGAAATAATTGTACGACATCACACACAGCAAGCATTTTCATGAAGAATATACTGATATGAACTCAACAATTTTTTTGTATCACCGCGTGATAGTTAAGTTGACAACAGTTCCGGTGAAATACAATGGGAAAAAATTTAACGAACACAATACTTTTCTGCGTATGTGAGTACTGCAGTAAATTTTTCGGTAAAATTTTCGTGATGAGTGTTGACAAATATGATAAGAAGATTGAAATAAAACTTCATGATACATTCATTTATGAGAATTTTAAATAATTTAGAACTCAGAGGGCAGTAAAAATGTAAACTTATTGTTCTGGACTCTGTACAACTGTGGAACTTTCCAACAATGGCAACATCTTTGAAATTATGTAAAAATTGTTCGTCTTGCCGAGCAGTTTTAGGCATTAAATTTTCTAGGTTTAATGATGAATGTTAAAACGAGCTTCGCTAGTTCGAACTGATCAGTAATGTAGTACTTGTATATTAATCAAGATATTGTCAAAGGAACGTCGAAGGGCTCACTCAAGTTCCTTGCGTTCCCTCGTAAGAATGTGAGGGAAGACTGAAATGCACTCGGAAATGCAGAGGATAAAGTCAGGTGAAATATTTTTCAAGCAGCATGCTAGTTTTGTGGCCGATGAATGCTTGTTAAAAACGATGACCGTCACGAGAACTCATCCATCCTTGATGCAACTGGCAACATTCAGTACAAAGTCACAACACGCATACTAAGATGCTGGATAATTAATATACAAGACGCCAGATGCAATTAGAATCAGGCATGTACTGCAGGTTCCTTTGAATATTAACACCACCATAATACTTGCCATTGCATTGTGTTGCTGCGATATGAGTTCTCACACTTCCTTCAAGACATAAGAGTTTGAGCAGCAAACAACATAGTGTTCTTTCTAAACCACTCATATTCTGGAAGTCATTTGATGTAGCTTCTCGTGGCTGTGTTTTATTATTTAATTGAAGTAGAGAGGAAGTCAAACATGAATCATTTTTGAATCGAATCTGTACTAAGTTAGAGCAGTTGCAAATTTTTCAGAAGCTTTGTTAATAATTATTCCCAAAGGCTAGAACTTTGAGAAAAAATGCTTTATTTGAGGTGAGTTTGTAACTTAATCGTATTCTCAAAGTACTGTGATACTTGTGCAAGTAATTCAAGGTTTTCTATCGTTCCTCAGATTAAATTTAGATAAAAGGAACTTCTTTTAATCCTTCACTGCCCAGCTTACCGAATTCGGCACACTCAGTTCAATACAAATTTATCTTTTTTCACCTAATAAAACCTAAGGGAGCCATAAGGAGGTTACGTGCCTGGTAAGAAATTTATTGGTGGTCTAAAAAATAATTTGGGCAGTGAAGGGCTAATTCAGCGAACGTCATAATTGAGGAACAAATCTCAGCATTCAATAACTGATCTTGTTTAATTAATACATTTAGAGGGTAGAAATGAAAGCGATTGAATAATTTTAGTTTGTTTTTGATAAGTGCATCTTGAGTTCAGCTCAAGTTTGTATAATTTCTTATACATCATTTCTCGTTCTGAGCAAGAGATTACATATTAGTCCCTCATACGATAATAAGGTTCAATCCAATAATGAAAAATATTTCACTATGTGTCGACGAATTTATATATATATATATATATATATATATATATATATATATATATATATATATATATATATATATATATATAATTTATATATATATATAGTAAATCCAGGAAGCCATTAGCAAAACTATAATTTCTTTAATAAGTAAGCATTGTCCTTATTTCTCATAAAATAATAAAAGCATCAGTAGAAACTGGCCGGTATTGTGCAGACCACGATTTTACAATACGCTTGCTTTTGTCGATTGCAAAAAAATTCAAATTTTGCATCAAATAGAAACTTGGACACTACAAGAGAAGTCGTGATCTTTGCTGAGCTCAGTAATATAATTTTCCACACTTTAGTGCGTACATCTGTATATGCTAAGACACAACACATAAACTATCCATGTGTATTTTAGTCCGTAAACTTATTTTGATTCGTGGCAGAGCCCATTCCTTTTGATACGAGTTCGTTAGACACACGATATACAATAACGCAGTTAACGTCCACGCTATTTGCACTGAAGATGTTCCCGAAAGTATTTTGATATATGTAATAAATACCGCTCTTTAAAACCACGGTGTTATACATGGAACTCACGAGTAGCTCAAACCCTGATTCAATCGATTCGACGTGGGCAGCATAGAGCTCCTTATTTCATGAGCCGTGACAAACCACTCTTAGTTGTCAACTACATTAGTTTTAGAGTCGCAAATCTTTTTTGGCACGTAACTTACTATCCAACATCTCGTAAGATTTTTCATCTTGGCTGCACCAGTCAAAGTCCTCCTGAAGCTGCTGCCTCCATAATTTAGACTGCCAAGTTTCGTGAGTGTTCTCCGACTGCAAATCACAGTTTTCTTTCGACTCAAATGCACTGATTATCATAATGTGATATTTCATCCTACATCTAGTAACATCAGCCCTTGGCTGGTCCAGCTTTTGTTACAAAAAACCGTTTTTAATCTGATTCGTGATGTAGTTTCAATTAATTTCCATTGATATTTCTCAATAAGCCCTTATATATAAAGATTCCGACACACGGTTTCTTTCAAGAACGTAAAATATGAAAACTACTCAAGATGCTCCATAATTCCGTTCCAGGTACAATATACTCGATTTTTAATAAGCTATGTCGTGCATTGCTTTGCATGATGTACCTTCCATAACCACCCTTGTCAAATGACTCAATCAGACAAGCCTCATCATTTCTTGTCTAGCTGATTCGGTCACAAAGAGCCTGTGTTGCTTGTCACTCCGTAATGGGAGATCACAGGTGACGCTATAGAGACTGGGACACTTTACAAGAGAAGTCGTGCTCCTTCCTTGGCTCGGTAATTTAGTTTGCCACACTTTTGTGTGAACATCTGTATATGATAAAATAAGATACATAAACTATTCGCCATATGTATTTTAGTCCGTTAAACTTTTTTTGATTCGTGGCGAAGACCTTCGGATTCCTAATAATTCCGAGTTTTTAGGAGGAACTACGTTATTCAATGAGCGTATCATAATTTCTACTAGTACGTTTATACAGGACATTATGCCTCAAATGTTGTCAAGGGCCGTAACCTTTTCTGCATGTGTGTTATTAGGCCACAATATTATATCTTTGCAAGCGCTGAGAAACGCGAAACCTTTCACATGAGAAGTGCTTGTTTCTGTGTCTGTGAATCTTCCCAAGAGCCCAACACTGTGCTTCTGTCACTTCAGGTGGTGGCACGCGATGAGGATGTCAGCGACAGGGACAAACTACGCTATTTTTTGTCCGGCGATGGTGTCTTTAACCCGTACGATGAGGTGGCCACACGACACTCTCATCCCAGACCTGACAACCGCAACCGCGGTCGCACCACCAAATTGATGGCTCGTCAGAAACCCGGAGATGCGCGCGGATCAGTCGGCGGCGACCACACGGAGCTAGAAGTGAGAGAGGCTAGCGAGGCTTCAAATGAAGTGAATCTAGCGAAAGATACGGATGGAAGGACTACTTTTGATACCCATAGAAAAAGTAGTGTTGATAATAATAAAGGTGCCGGAGGTTGGGAGTATCCAAATAAATCAGTAAGAGGTTCAGTGATACAAGAAGATAGTCCTGTCCCTGGAAACAATATGTCTACTGAGTTCAATGATCATAGAAACTACACGGAAAGTAATGAACAAAGTCGTAAGATAAAAGCCTCTCGCAGTCGTAACAAGCCCGGCAAGCATCGTAATACAGCCAGCAATCGTCGATTCTCGGGCAGTAAAACAACTGAGAACAAGAATGGAATAGCTGTTCCTGGCAACCATTTCGTTATTAATGAACGAACTGGAAGAGTTCAGCTGATAAAGGTAAGATTGGGCAGAAAATGTAATAAATAAATTTTAAAACATGAAAACTTTTCCTGTCGTTACTGGTTTTGAATTAAAAACACTAAGGGACTGAATACGTTTTCATCTCCTGTTTGGATCGAAAAGTATTGTGTTTGTGGAAAGAATAATTTCAATTTTAGATGATGAAGAGTGCATGTACATGAAGTATAGATTTGAGTGTTCAAATCCTAAATTCAAAGTACAATTTCGTTCACTAAGATTCTTATAGTCAAGACTGTTTAATGGGACAAAGTAAAAACTGTCTTATCATGGAAAAATTAATACAGTGCATATATGTTTTTTTAGGGTTGATGAGATACCACACACTGACCAGTTTTTAAAATCGGTTGAGGAGCCGCATGCGGTTTTACATTAACCTGGGAGTTTGTCTTGTTAGGCATGTTTAATATTTCTGACTAGGGTACCTGAATTCTAAAGAAAAGTTTGCACGAATGAAACGTGTGGTCAGAATTTAAAGTTAGTAGTCCTATCATTTTGGACTTGTCATTTTGTTGTGAAAATGTTGCAGTGTTTGAGTCTTTTATCACAAATTTCTCTCATCTCAATAAGAGAGTCAAGTAGGATTACCCAATGGCTGTTTACGCAACTTTGAACTTCATTTATTGGTATACTATTTGTCTGAACAGATTATTTGCAACAAATGCATGAATCTTAACTCGTTAACTCGAATGAATTTTTTTTAATTATTCCCTGCTACTGCAGTGCGGTCAAGGAAGAAGAGACCACACTTGGTGATTTAACTTCAATATCATTCTGAAGAAAAGGTCTGCTGTATTAGAACCATGTATCAACTCTACGATTCATTATTAAAACAGTTCAAATCAATTCAAATAAAAATAATACTATAAATTATTTATAAACTATGAATAATCATAATTGTTTATCCCTGTTACTAGTAATCAAGACGCTAATAGCTTTGCTTAACTTCAAAATACATTCTCTAATATTTTTGTTCAGTCGTTCATTCTATTTGAAACTTGGAATGGGTTCAGAAAAAACATTATTTGAGCCAACAACCGTAGATTCACTTGTTCGCTGAAACATTTATTACAATGAAAAAAAAATGAGCCAACTTATTTTAAAGTGCCTTCTTCAAGTCCCTGAGGAAGTTGGGTAACACAAGAATGTAAACACGTGTTTCTTCAAAAGTTTCTTTACAGAATAAATGGCCTCCATTCGTGCTTCAAAAAGAATCGTCCCCCTTAATTTCTCCCGCCGCGACCAGCCTGGGCTGACACTCGCTGCCGTTTTGTCTTGTATTTTAAAGGCGCCCTCGTTTCTGAAATTAAACTGCAGCCAAAAATGATTACGAGAGTGCGTTGCATTTCTAATGGCAATGGGTCATTTTTCGTTAATATGAAGAGAATTAAATCGAGGGACTTTGTGCTCGCTGACGCTGACTTACGGACCGTTTGATGACTCTCCGGCAGTCATTAGTTAAGTTTAAAAATCCTCTCATCCACGAGCGCGATTTTCAAGTGAAAAATTGGTTTGTGTATTTCAAGGCTAGCTTTTTTTACGCACTTGAATCAAATGAATTTTCAATTCTATGTATTAAGTAGGTCTAACTATGTTCACATAACTAATCAAGGTACTTTCTAACTTTTTTATTCTTTCATTAACAAGCAAACGAACCTATCTAGTCTACCAGATAAAACCGACTATCTGACGTAGTATATTAGCCAGGCATCCGTAGTGTATAAGTCCTAAAACCGTATTGAATTAGTCAGGCTACTGCATTCACTACTTTCGACTCACTACCTTGTTCGTACCTCCAGCCCTTGGACAGAGACGCGCCCAACGGTAGGGCCCGATGGGCGCTGACGGTCTCTGTGAGCGACGGCGCCCACACTTCCACCGCAGACTTGTTCGTTAACGTCAAAGACATCAACGACAACGCACCTTTCTTCCCCACCCCGCAGCTGGTTGCCTCTGTCAAGGAGAACTCCCCAGCTGGTGAGTGATGCGAGTGTGTCGTACGTGGCATATATACGTCGTGATGGTGACTGTGACTCAAATAGCATTCATATTCTTCGTTAGAGATGTTTTTCCAGGTTCGTAGGAATTGGTTTGGGCTACTAATTATTTTCAATATGGTTCTATCTGAACCGCTTGTCTTTTTGAAAAATAGTCTGAGTAATGAACCATACAAAAACGCAAAAGAAAACTTTGTAAGTCGTGAGTTTTCTTGACTTGTAATTGACCAGCAAAGTTAGCATTGTAAATATAATTTTATTGTTTCCAGGGTCTAGTTTAAAAACAATAATAATAAGCCATAATGATGCATATAATTCAATGCACAAACGACATATTAAACAATAGTAAATATCTTAGTTTCTAATTATACACGTATAGTGTGCCAAGTATTGCATTGTGTATTGTACAATATAATCCTCCATATCCCTCAAACCATCATTTACCATATTTTTTAGGTGTTCAATACCCTCAGCCCATTGTGCATGGTAATTATGAAAAGTCATTTTTTAGTCTACTCCTCGCTAAAGAAAGTAACCGAAATATTGATTTTTTCTTTTCGTCAACCTTGGTTTTTTGTATTTGTTTTATCTTAGATGCGCTGGTGATTGCGAGTTCACACCTTGTTCATTCATTTTGTGTAATATTAAATCAAATTTCAACGGAAAATTACCCCAATTACTAAATAATGAAAACATTTTCCTTGATATAAATTAAGTTTGCAAAATTCAATGATAAATGAGTTTAGCTAGCACAAAACTATAATAGTAAGATATGTGACAGAGTTTTAACTAAGTTTTGCTGGTCTGAGTGGCTAAATTTGTCAATCTGTGTTCATGACTAACCTATTTTTCATAATATAGAAATTTTACCATAATTTCAGTTAGCATAATTCCTTGAATATCTTCATTTACGCTTGCTTTACTCTTCAAATTTCACCGGTCTATCGTGCACATTCTTTTATTCTTGGGCAGCACTCGCTCAATACACTTACGTAGTCGAGTAACTTCTACCCCCGTCAGCTGCGCATGTTCAATATCTATTACCCTCTGTTAGACAACTATACAACTACAGTCCGTAATAGGAATTTAATAGTAATAATAATACAGTGCGCAATAGTGTGCAGCGCACTTGCTGTACTACACACATGCAACTCTAGACACCTCATGGCGCCACAGCTGATGCAGGTAATCGAATTCCACACGGCTGCGAGTCTGTCTGGCCGCCCACACCTGTTTTGTGCGGGCAATAACACTGTGATGTACAGGGACCGCAGTGGCGCAGGTGTCAGCCGTGGATCACGATGATCCAAATGAAGGGGATCATGCCACCCTTCACTACACACTCGAAAAGAACGTCATCGATCAGCAGTCCGGCCACCCGATATTTGTGATAGAGCCGTCAACGGGTCTGTAAGTTAAATCATTCATAGAGCTTTTTTACAGCAGTAATTCATAGGTTGATATGCTGAAACATTCACCCTGTATTTTTTGAGATCAGGGGAACGTTAATTAGTCTACTAGTCGAATTATTCATAGTGTGTATTTTTTTAAATAGATTTAACTATGTGTTTTTTAGCCGAATTATTCGTATTGTATTTTCTGTAATGAAACTTCTCTCATCTGGTCATAAAATTCCTATAAACTGACAGCTCATCTATAACTACTGAGCCATAAATAGCTCTTAGAATTAAACATCTCGTCTGTGGTTCCATTAGAAACAGTCTTCAACCATTACTGGTCGTGTAAATTGAAGCATTACTCATATGTCTCTCTTAAAACAAAGCCGTCTCTGGATCATCATGCACTTTCATTACCATGTGTTTCTATCAGCGATTGAATTTCAATGGTAATAATTGTGAAACGGATTTATCAACACAGTTATTCTATAAAAGTAGATTCGTAGTGTGAATTTTGGTTTGAGTCACAGAAAATTTGTTTTCTATTTGCCTATTGCTTTCTATTGTTGTCTAATTTTGAGACAGCGACTGTAAAGTTTCTAATTTTTTTTAGCAATTAATTAGTATTCTAGATGGCGAAACAACTTTAGAAAGTTGACAGAAGAAATTGTTAGAGTTCGAACATCTGAACCTTCATTAATTTTCGCCATTTCCGCAACTCTCTGTATGACGGACGCGTCGAATGAGAAATTTTGATTCGTTTTAGAACAAAGTTTACAATTTAAAATTTCATGTTATTAAAATGTTTAAAAACGGTACACAGCGAGAGGCTAGGACGATTTCCAAGTTGATTTGTTAAACTTTTAAGCAAACAAAAATGTTTACAAGGAAAACCCTACGTGAAAAATTAGTCTTTCGAAAGTGGTACATAAAAACAATCGCTTTTTCTTTTGGTATTTCTCACAACTTCACACCTGACGGAAAGATTAAGCTTGGAATGCTAAATACATTTCGTAGAAATTGTTAACTGGAAAAATTAGATGATTGAACACGAGCTTTTATTTCAATCACATTAGTTTAGTAGCGTAGAAGTAAAAAAAAATAAATTGGCATTTAATTCTGAAGGGTCATCAAAATTTTCCGGACGAAGAAATCTAGTGTATTACCTACAACTCGGTTTTTTACTTAGAATAATAAAAGTCAGTGTACTGGGATTTTTTGCTAGGGTTGATACAAATTAAAAAATTTCAGTGAGTTAGACTTAATGCTAATGATGTTATACAAAATTCCCAATGTAGAGCGTAGCTCAGCTAAGCTTCTCAATTTAAACTGCAAAAAGAATAAAACAGGCGTAAAATTCGGTGATAACAGTTAACAACTGTTAATCCTTATTCATTATTTCATCAAAAACTAAACACAAAAGATAGCTGTATTCTCGAACGGAAAAAAACACATTCAATTGGAAAGTTATTCCTTAGTTTTTCTTGTTATTACAGTATTGAGAAGGCTAAAGCTGCAAATCAGTACCGCAGCGATGCAAAGTTGATGCATAGATCATTCAAAATAAATTACACAGCACTACAATGAGACCTGACACCTGTAAAATGATGTAACTGAGCGCTTTACGCAGAACTTGCAATGCAGATCATATGCCAACCACATGTGATTTATGTACTTAGTTCTCAATGAACTAAAAATACACGCCATATTCATCGGATGTTGATAAATATAATAGTTTTATTTCAAATCCATTTATCCTCATAGTTTTTATACACCAAATTTATAAATCCAGAATTTTTAGCGCTTTCGACTGCGCACATGTACTTATTTTGGAAAAAGTAAACTATATGCACTGCAATTATTTCAGTTAGTTATATGTGTGAACATTCATCAGTTGTAAAGTGAGTGCAGTCGTTACTCGCTACCTGTGCTGGATTTTCAAATCTTAAACATTTTTATTTTCTGATTTACAGATCATTTGTTATATGTACTTGCAACGAATACAATTCTGCACACAACCGACGAACTGAAACAATCTAATATAAGACCTTATCTATAGGCATAAATATCCTTGTTTGTTAACTTTCAGCACATGATTTAAACTCACTCAATAAAATTAAAATATTTCAGATTACTTAAGTAAGTTTTCTGTCGATTCTACCAGGATGAAAACGGCGCTGTGCTGTCTGGACCGTGAACAGACAGCGGTGTACGGAGTGAAGGTTGTTGCCAGTGATGGCGGAGGCTTGAAAGGTTAGTGGCTCTCCAGTAGCTTAGCCAGTAGACCACCTGAACCAGCGTAGCAGCTGACCAGCTAACTCTCGTAACAGCTGACCAGCTAACTCTCGTAACAGCTGACCAGCTAACTCTCGTAACAGCTGACCAGCTGACTCTCATAACAGCTGACCAGCTGACTCTCGTAACAGCTGACCAGCTGACTCTCGTGACAGCTGACCAGCTGACTATCGTGACAGCTGACCAGCTGACTCTCGTAACAGCTGACCAGCTGACTCTGGCACTCCATTGCATGGTTCATTATATAGAAGACGATAGGCGTGTTTTTACAACTGAAGTTAAACCCCAACTTCATCTGGTATTAATGGTTATATAGAGGTAATTTCGTTTTCCTCTTGGAGGTGGAAAATTTCCTTCTAAAGTATCATCAGAGCACATGCAATCAAGAAACTATTTAACGTTTGCGTGCAGAGTTCTAATGTTTTTAAGTTTTCACGTTCCCGTCGAGCTTATCCCAACATAAATTTTTTAAGTCTTTTCAACGACCCTGAAATTAATCTTAGAAAGATTTAAGACCTTGAGGTCAACATTACGCTCCAAGGAAAAGGGGAAAATGTCGAGATTTTACGAAATAATTTCAGTCTAATTCCTACAAATCACTTGCAAAACGAGTGAAGCGAAGACATTTTCATCTCCAAATATTTGCAATTTTACGTCATCTTATATGTGGAGGCGCTAAAATTCGCAAGCTGTGATGGAGAATGCATAAAAACAAAAAATTTTCTTATGCAGCGTAGACATGAGTTCGTGCATGTTTTCTACATGAGTAATTTTGTGCGCAAATCAAATATTTTACATTTAAAAAAAATGCTGAGCAAATTTGGAATCAGGAAAATTAGGACGCATAGTCGACGTCAGGAGGAATCATACTTTAGTAGTTGACAACTTTTGCATGATCATTTCTTGAATTTATTGTCATGATTTACTGGCAGTTTGAGTAGGTCCAGATTTATATTTCTAACACAGTTCAAATTATTTGCAAGCGTTCTTCAAGAAAACTGCATTTGAATTTCATTTTTTTTAGTTTACTTTAGGGTTCGTCAAAGACTGCCACAGATATGACTAAGCAAAAACTACACGATGTCACAAAAATTTGTTATGTGGTCAAAATTTTCTAACTGATTTTAAGGGTTTCACTCTGTTCTTTTAAATGTAGTCTATAAATTAGAATTAGAATTTATGACTCACTCAGGTACACAGACATTTATCTGGACCTGCAAAAATGTTTCCTCAAAAAATAAAATTCTTGACGACTTGAAGTTCTCACAAAAAGTCCCCGTGAGAATCCTGTTTCCTTTACGGAGAACCCGAGGCAGTTGCGACTACACGAGTCTTACAGAACTGTTTTGGCAGCGAAAAATAATGCCAACGTAAATTGCAGGAAAAATTTCTTGACTCGTGAATTCATAAATTAATGGGATGTAAAGAATATACATCAAAAGTTATCAATTACTAAAGTATGATTCCTCTTAACGTCGACTATGCCGAACATTTCGAGATCTTCAAGTTAATTAAAAAATTCCAGGCTTAGACCTTGAACATTTTAACTAAATAAAATGAAAATAAATTTCAATCAAGTTTTATTTATCGAAGTTTCATTTATTTGACTTCAGAGGTCCCTGATCTAACCATTTTAATGAATTTCACAAAAATTTGAGCTCCTCAAGTGCAACGAACAACGAAAATTGTAATTATTTTTTAGACTTGGATATACCAACAGGATTAAGATCAAAACGCGACTAAGATGGTGAGGGTGGGTCCGGGCTGAAGTACTCGTGTTCACCAAGTAACGTGATCTTCTACAAAGCAACGTCGAACTTAGGCTTACTTCCATAATACTGTAGTAGTTAGATATCTAATTGCAGATATTAGGTCATGTTGTTCATTACTGTGAGATTCCATAAGGTTATTCATTACCGTGAGACACTACGAAGTTGCCTATTATCGTAAGACAATAGGAGTGAAGAGTTAAAATATTATGACTCTAAATGAGGTTCTGTTCACAACTTCCGTAATTGCTCATTTTGTGCAAAATATTCTTGAGTTAATAATTAGTAAATGACAAGGCAAGACTTGGCTTGTCATTTCAACAAGGATTGTTGGTATGAAATTGTTGATATGAAAAAGATTGGAGTTTAAAGCAGACCAGTAAATGCATTCGTACAGGGCGGGCCGAAAAAAAACTGAACACACCGTTAATTAAAAATCTTGATTGTTTGGTAACTCTTATTCTGCCTTGTTGAATATCATTCGAAACCCTGTTAATTTGACCTTGAAGATAACGTTTTGTTATTGTTGTGTATAGTAAAATGGCTCCCTAGCGAGATAAACAAGTGGAGGTGTCTGCATTTCTTCGTGCGGAAAATAAAGTGAGTGAGGTCGCAAATCTGGTAGGGGTGTTCCGTACAACCGTCTACACGATAAAGAAGCACATGGACAACGGCGAGGGCTCAAACAGACGTGCTGGCAGTGGTCGAAAGAGTGTTGTGGATCGAGACAGCTTGCGAGATGACATTCAAAGCAGTCCATTGACGTCCGTGCGCCAACACGCCAGGAGGCTCGGGGCTGAAGCGGCCACAGTTCGATGAGCAGCCCCAAAACTGGGAGGGAAGTCTCTTGTCATTGTTGAGAAGCCGCTGCTCACGCCAACCATCAGGTCCGAAGCGTCTTGAACGTTGCCAGAGGCTCATGAATGATCTTAAATCTGCTCCACCTGGTGGGTGATCATCTTCTCAAATGAGAAGACTTGGACAGTCGACCCGGTGAAAAACAGAAGAAGCGACCGCTACTTGTCTCTCGGTGAGATGGATGCGAGTGCTCGCACTTTGTCAACAATGAAGCATCCAGCATTCGTCATGTCACTCGGTTTCATTGCATCAAATAGCATCATGATGCCTCTGATCTGGTTTCCAACCGGGTACTGGCTGAATGCCAGGGACCACGAGGACAAGTTAGCCAACATGCTGGTCCCTGGACCAGTAACACATTTGGCATGTGCTTCAACACGATGGTACCCCAGCACATACATTCGATTGTGAGGAGGGGTTTTTGCAAGAACAGAATTTCTCCTTCCGGCCGAAAGACCTGTGGCCACCATACTCGCCAGACATGAATCCACTAAACTGCACCTTCTAGCAGCACATTGAGGCTAAGGCCTGCCGCGTTCGCCACCTAAACATCACCGCCCTTGAAGCATTCGCGACTGGGAGTGGAAGACCATGAACACGGACTACGTTGTCAAGACCTGCAAAACCTTCAGGAAGTGTCTCGAGGCCATCATCGTTGTGGATGGCGGTAATATTGAATAAAATTGAAGATTAAACCGGTTTTTTATATCGCCTGAAAACTGCTCACTTTGGTCAAGAAGTTTATGAGATACCTTGAGCAGAATTTAGATTTAGGATTTTTTTTCGGCCCCCTTGGCATGTTCAGTTCGCCAGTGTACATTGAATAGAAAACACTTAATTATAATACATGAAATCAATGACTCTGGACATGCTACAAGTTACTGCTAGCAAAAGACAAGTGTTCTTCATCATGAGTACCTAACACAAACACTGTTGGATGTTCATTTCTGTTAGATGTTAATTTAACAGATTTACTGCTTTGAGCAAGCAATCTAAATAGCATCTTGATGGTAAGTAGTAGTACTCAACATGCTGTTTAGTAATGTATGAAATTATTCATACGTCTAGCTGTAACTACCGGCGATGATGTTTCGACAATCAAACCTAATTTTCATAACATTTATTTGTTTTCCATGCGGACATTGATGTGCATATTTTCGAAATGCTTTCTGTGACACATTAGGAAAATAATTTTACCTTATATGCACCACACAACATTTTAAAGTATCCAATTTGCTTCGATTTGACTACCCAGTACCTTGGAAAGGATGCGTGAAAACAAACTCCAAAGACTATAAATGAATTGAAATATGGTCTTAGGCAGCTATTTGAGTTCCTTTGGTGATTATTCGTAGTATTTGGAATGATATAATTACTTACATGTATATCATTGCGATAAAATTGTGACCATAGCTCAAAACAAGCATTGAATTCGAAACAGTAAATCAAATATTTCATCACTATTTTGTAATATCAATTTTACGATTCCATTGCACGAGTGTTCACATTCTCCTAGAGAATTCAACACTACTTACATTAGACGTTGATTATATAGAACTTAAAACTGCCCTGCTTTAGTTTCATGAGTTACGTATTTCTTTATGCCAATACCGAAAGTTTACAAATTTATTTTATCAATTATACATAACAAAACCATGTTGATGTGGCACCAACCGACTATGTATCCTCTAAAGTTTAACCTTTCCTCAAATGCAATCAGTGTATCGTACTAGAATTCTTCCTTAACGACTAACATGTGCCACCTCTAAATATTGAAACCGGCAGCCTCTTGCAATAACTGTATTGGTAATTATTGAAGTTCCTTGTAACAACCACATGGGAATTGAACTTTATTGTAATAACTAATAGGACTTCAACTTTCAAGCAATACCTTCATGGAAATTCAACTTTCTTGGAAGAAGTACATGAGCATTGAACTCTTGCGATTATTTTGGCCAGGCACGGGCTCGGTGCTGGTGCAGGTGGAGGACGAGAACGACGTCGCACCTTCCTTCAGCTCGCCTGACTGGCGCGTCAACGTGCCGGAGTCTGCGGCTCCCAACACGACAGTTGCCCTCCTCACAGTCCTCGATCCTGACACCTCCAATAACCTTGTCTTCAGGGTAAGCACTACTGCACGCTGAATGCTAGCTGTCTTTTCCAGGAACAAAGAATGTTAATGATAAGTTTTTAACGCTTCATGAAGCATTTTCGAAACTAGGCTGCCTTTTTTTTTGAAGCGGATGCTGGTTTTTCAATGTTTTTAAAAGTTTCTACGATTGTTGAAGCATTTTCTTGTCATCTAACTATTTTTGGAGTGGACGTTGGTTTCATTATATAATATTCGAAGTAACGGCACCAAAAATTTACCAGTTCTATGCACTGTATGTACCAAAGCGTAAATTTTGATAGTTGGTTTTACTGGTTCCTTTCCTCTAAAACTCGATCAGGCTAAAAAAATGATCGAACCAAAAAACATGAAGAAAAAGGAATAGTTTCACAAAGAAATAATTTCCTTTTCACTTATACGGTGAAATTTGCTTCGTAGGAATCCGCACCGTCCTAAGCGGCCTGCCATTGAACTGACGAAGGCAAAGAATGTACTGAAATATCAGCAGTGCTCCTGAACCAGTCTACGTCTCAAAGAAGTTTGACCTCTTCTCCGTATGAGTTTGACCCTGAAAGGGAAAGTTATTCTCAGTGTAACTAATGTAATGTTTTAATGCTTAACGTTATGGCGTGTTGAAATAATTATGAATAATGATTACGGGTTAGCTCAGCCTCACGCAGTGGACTCCATTAGCTGGAATATCCGTGTTTTTTTTTCATGAGTTTCTTTATGAAATTATTTCCATTACTTTTGTGTTTCATTAAACTTGGTTCAGACAATTTTGTATAGACAGTGTATAATGCTCTGATTACTTAAGAAGATTAGTTATAAACAGAGTTTTCTACTCTTACAGCAGACGCGATTTCTTTAGCTTTCCATATGGCTCTGTCATAGCAAACGCAAATAATTTGGAATCAATGTTTTGTACTTTACGTATGATTTTTGCATTCTATCATTGTCTTTTTACACGTGCGTCCTCAGATAGTGCCAAACAGCGGACCAGGTTGGGACCTTTTCTACCTGACCCACACAGACGGCAGCTCCAGCGGAGCTCTGGCCCCCATAACTTATCTTGATTTTGAAGACTCGAGTCAAAGGGAAGGCTTCAACTTCAAAGTGGAAGTGACGGACGAGGTAAAGACTTTATAATGAGATCGTTTTCACGTTCATGTTACGCCATGTAAATGTGATGCACCAGCGAGCGACCAGCATTTCGTAATGAAAAATCATGTGGTTCCTGAAGTTATTAAATCGAACACGTACTGTGTTGTTATATTATTTAACTGCTAATAATGTGCCCATTCCAATACCCACTGCTCCTTCAGAATAAAAGTTTATCTAAATTGTGTTATAATTAGGCTGTCAATAATTAAATTTAACTAGTAAAACTTTTTCAAACTAATTTCAAAACAAATTACAAAAACTACTACAAAATGCTTAAAAAAGTTGCTAGCTTATAAGCTACTGAAAGCTGCCTCAGGTAAAACATAGTAAATTACTCGGTCAATAATACATACAGAAGTGAGTTTAGTGAGTTCACATTACGCTCATCAGGTGATGTTCTTAGTCTTCATTTAATGTGCATGCTGCTCGGGAATCGATATTGTTTGCCTACGAAATCCCTTTTAAACCAGCAGATTTAACAGTAACCGGTGTCCTTAAACCAGATACAAAAAAGTGTTGGGTATAATTCAAATATTCACTTTTCACCATGACAATAAGTCTGTGTGGCACATGCCTCGTATCGTTTGGCTTCGCTTCTGGTAGGACATCCATTCGATTGTACCTCTGTGAAAAATGATCAATGCTTACGTCTGGTTGCCCTCAACAGAAGTCTTTTACCTGCGCTAAGCAGCAGGTCTACCAGTACTCTCGATTAAACGTCTGGTTTTGGTTGCCCTCAACAGAAGTCTTTTACCTGCGCTAAGCAGCAGGTCTACCAGTACTCTCATCGTGTTTAACGTGTACCTCACAGGGCCCTTCCTGGGAGGGCCGACGGGCTTCCTCGTCTGTGTCGGTGCGGCTGCTCGACAGCAACGATCACAGCCCACACCTTCACACGGAGCATCTCGCCCTCAGCATCACGGAGGACCTTCCTGTCGGTACCCTGCTGGCCTTCGTCAACGCTACTGATGGCGACCAGGTGTGTGTTGTGTTGAACCTTTATATTACGAGTGTGTGTAGGCCCAAACGTGAAAAAATTCGCGTGTTTTTTAAGTATTTGTGTTGATACTGTCATCAACATGGAATATGAGAATTAAAGAAGTTTCTATAATGAAGACAACGGCTAATAAGGAAAAAACGCATATATTATAGTAATCCTGTTCCATTGATGGCTGTAATACAATGCTTCAAATACATGCACTGAAAATATATAAAATAAAATGTTTGAAAAAAATTATTTTTGATGCACACTTGTCCGTAAGAAAATTGGATTTTCAGGAACCTAAGTTTAAAAAAGGGAAATTTTCTTCTGTCATTTCCATAGTGAGTGGCACTAACCACACGTATAAATAGACACACATACATACATGTGTACTCGCAACGACTTTTTATATAGGGTTGATTCATCTCCTGTATTACATATTATTTTATTTAGAGCTGTATCTCTTCGTCGCTACTCATTCTCATGCTGTATTCTATTTATACTATACAGCAAATGTGCACAGGCACTCATTCATTGTCATTTACATTTTGATTTCGCAATGCATACTCTTATTCTTATTATAATCATTTAATGATTTGTTTGCACTCAATCGCTGATAGACAAACCGAACAGATTTTCAAACTTTCTTGATTTTCACTGTTAATTATTCGGAGAAAACGTTCCTGCGAGAACTTCAACATTGAACGTTACAGTATTGGACTACGTATTCAAAAAGAATAAGAATACCGGCACTATGTAGAGTGCCGTGATTTTGTTGTGTGCGCCATTCAACTGAAATCGCCTGACAAATCTTAACAATGACTCTCAAACAGGCTTACATTTACATACAAATTTAGTTCTAATATTTCATCAAATTTCAAGTAGGGGAGATTAACTTACGGAAACCAGCTGCTCACCTTCTTGTTTCTTAATGAGTATCTTTGATTATATACATTCACCCAATATTAGACTAAAACAATACTTATTGTACTTATATTAATAGTATAAAAATTTTATATATAGTTCAATAACGTACTTTGTACTCTTATAATCATTGAGCTCCTGGGCTAATGTAATAAAATGGTTTGTAATAAAAAACAGATGTGTAATCTAAAATTTTTTTATCTGCAGCAACTCTACTTAGCCTCTATCTGTATTTGAATCTAGAAAAATTCTAACATGTTTAACTTTCTTTTCTCATTTGTCGTTTTTCTCTGAAATGTAACTTCTGATTTTATTAAACGAAATGAAATTATCAGTAAACTACAATAATAATTTAAACTTCATATACTATCTGTACATCACACCGAGTGGCTGATCAGGAAATTTGAAATCGTAACTTAGGGGTTTTAGCTAAACTCTTATATTTAATTACAAGATTTTAATTTTACTGTTGGAACCTGAACTGCTACACTATATTGTATATAACCTTTTTCGATGCAAACGTCCAGATGCAGTTTTTGCACACTTTTATTTTTAGGTTTGGTTTCAATAATTCTGAAAACCCAGCCATCCTTTGTGGTATTATCAACCATTGTTTTTTACCACTTAAGGATATTAACATGAATACATTTCAAAAACCATTGTTTAATATATAATGTATCAACAATATGAGAATCAACAGGTGTTTTTCCTTCCAGGGCTTAAATGGCAAACTAAATTATAAGATCGTAAGCGACAGCAATAATGGCCAGTACTTCGAGGTGAGTGCCTCTGGCCGCTTAACCCTCAAAAAGCAACTGGACCGAGAGATGGCTGATCACCACGAGCTGCTGGTGCTCGTGTCCGACCACGGCACTCCAGCCCTGACAGCCACAGCTACCGTCACGGTTACTGTTGCTGACGTCAACGATAACCCGCCCATCCTGGTTCAGCCTGCAGAAATGTGGGTGAGTAGAGGTTAGATCGACGAAAATTAGACTTCGTTTCATGTTATTCGTTGGTGCGATACTGGTGTTCTTCATGTAGTTGGCTGGATTTTGGTCGTTTCTCGAAAATGTAAAATAATTACTCTTTATAATGATGCGATCATTGCAAATAAAGAGATGCAAGTGTAATTTAGTCATTTTATGCGAAATTATAGAAAATCTATTTAATTTAAAACATAGGTGAAAAATAAGAGATAAATTGAAGTATGTCATCAAACATATGAGTATACAGTATATAGAATAGAATGAGGCTATAGGAACGAACCTTCTGGCCCATTCTTGGGTCGGATAATTACATACATCGTTAATAATTCGGTTACCCAAGTCTCATGCCGTAAATCTAGCCGCGTCAATCATGGCGGCAGTGGGATTCGAACCCAGGTCTTCCCGCTCGCAAGCGGATTCGCTCACCAGTCGACCAAACTGGTGGTACTAGCTGAGTTTATTATATGTCAAAGCTTCATTTAAAAACTGAAATATCCGTGTGTTACGTCCAATTCAAATTTGTGAAATTGACCGTGTGTTAATGAAATACATAAATTTTCAACAAATAGATTAAAACCAATTAAGTTCATGAGTGTATGGAGGTCATCTGCGGAATAAAATGAATAGAACTTGCTTAAGTTACAGAAATATGTTCTCCAAATGTAAACACATTTGTAATCTGTGAGAATATTCGAGTTGCACGGTGCTCTCATCATGTACTAATCTAAACAATCACGAACTCGACATTTCACATTTCATTGACGCGCAGAACAAATGAAGGTAATGGCCGTATTGGAGTATTACCTACACCACTACACCCTAACGTAAACTCAATAATTTTCTAGAAGCTGAAAGTGAGATACAAGATTCATTCACAACGTATAGAAGGTATCATCGGACTAAAAGTTTTGCCATTGCGTTTTTGAAACCAATCATTGCAATCTTTTGGAATGTAATATATGAATGGTTAGAAATTTGGCGAGTAAACTTAAAATTTACCGTTTCATTCACAAATGTTGATTTATTGCCCAACCCTGCACAATTTATTAGAATAAAATGAGGTGACAGGAACGAGCCTTTTGCTTTATTTTTGGGTCGATATCCAAGTCCCATGCCGTAATTCTAGCCAAACGATGGTCATACACAAACCGAACACCGCGTCAGCGTGTCTCGAACCCGGGTCTTCTAGCATCACAAGCGAGTTCGCTCACCAGTCGGCCAAGCTGGTGGTAAAATTAGTCGACGAGGATGAGATTCGAACTCACGCACGGAGACCGTATTGGATTAGCAGTCCAACGCCTTAACCACTCGGCCACCTCGCCTTGTTGAAAATCACAACTCGCCGTATTGAAATTGGAAGAAAAACTTGAACAGAACCAACATTTTCCGTGCTACATGCCTGATTTTCAATTAAGTGATTTTGTTTATTCTTCGGCCTTCACTTACTAGTAGTATTTATTTTCGATACTAGGCTTTACCGACGTGCTCAAACGTCAACTTTTTTATGGTTGGCGGAGCTAACAGACAATCAACATGCAATTTGCATTTGCTTCCCGCCAGTTTTTATACGCAAATTCTTAATCCCGAGAAAACTAAATTCGAACATGCATTCGAAAGTTCGAATATTTGAACACGTCGCAACCAGATCTGTTACTTCACTCTAATCTACACCTGGTAAACATTGCTCTATCGCGCCATATTCAAATGTTAATTAATTTAAGTTTCCACAACACATAGTTCAGGGAAAATTCCGCGTCATTTTTAAACAAATTTTTGGACAGGAGCAACAGATTTAGGAAACTTGTGAACACTTTCTGGAGGACTCCGTGTAACTTTGTCTCTCAGTTATGGGAGAACAGTGAAGCAAAAGACCTCGGCGGCATCACTCTGGATGACGCTGACGACTGGAAGCTGGACCACGGCCCTCCATTTGATGTCGCTCTGGACCCAGAAGCCCCTCCTTACATTCTGAACAGTTTCCAACTGAAGCAGTTACCCAGTAAGGAGACTACGTTTTGCTTGTTTACCTTCATAAATATGACAATGTATATGTACCTATGAATGCCTTACTTGCGATAAAAACTTAGTAAAAAAAATCTACTCTACAGCATATGTATAGCCCTAGCACTCTTGTTTATTATTGTTTTGTTTTTGCAGTTTTAATAGATAGTATTAGGTTATTTAAAATATCATTGTCCGGACATATTGCTGCAAAATAACTTGTTTCTCTTGAAAATATCATCAAAACATTGTGTGAGATTTATAATAATTCCAACTAATAATATTTTCTTACTTGAATCAATTGTGCCTCTGTAGAAACGGTTGAATTGACTGATTATCATCCGTGTATCAAAAATTTATTGCACACTAGAATCACAATTTCTCCATGATCTTAACTCCATTTCGCTCACTCAACAGCAGCTGTTCTGCAACTGATTTTCATCCGTAAAAAATACATGCTTTCTCCTCAATAATTTCATGAGAAAACATGCACTTCAAACATAAATTAGTGTACATAAAGGTGGATGGTATCACAGATACTCTTAAGCCTTCTGTAATTTCCTCGATGCCAGCAAGTCTCTTCAATTGTGAATACAACTCTACACATTTCATTCTTCTAAGACCACGCAAACATTCAGGATAAGCTGCTATCGAGAATAGAAGTATAAAAGATTGTTCGGGATTAAAGTTAATGGAATGAGTAAGATCGTTCCGGTTAGAGTTAATGGAATGAGTGAGTCTGCCAGGAAACGCATTTGAAGTGAAATTATTACAATTGAGGATTGTTTGTTACTTAATACATCAATTAATACATTCTCTATTGCTTCCTTACTGGAACCAAAGATAAGTGATAAATCTCTTGTGAATATTCCAGGCTTCGTTTCACGTAGGGTGTAGCGTTAAGGTTGATTCAAGGGCAGACCAGATTGCAATAGCTTGGATTTTAGTTAAGCGTGTGACTAATTCCAAACTCTTCAAGCAATCCTAGACTTACAGCCTCTAGAAATTTGCTCCCAAAAGTAGTTATATTTTCTTGTTCTAATTCTTGGCACGAATATATTTGTTGTAGTGCAAAACAGGTTTCAAAAAAACATAATTTTTCATGGAACTTCAAATGAATTTCATCAATGTCTAATTGATAATCAAATTATTGAGATTGAGAATTCAAATTGAACATTGATAGTGAATTCAAAAGTAGCATTTGATCTAACCTCTGTCTGGACCCTCGTAACCATTTACCATAGTAGCACCTATAACTTCCATGATCTGAAAATTATTAAGAAAATTTCACACCAAACACCGCTCCGTCGAAGTTTTTGCGAGACGTATATCAAAAACTGTTTCACGTGAGTTGAATCTCCCTAGAAACTCCATGGCCTTTATTTTCAAATGTTATGACCTCTATTTTCTAGATAAATTTCATGACTTTTATTTTCAAATTTTATGACCTCTATTTTCAAATTTTATGACTTTTATTTTCAAATTTTATGACTTTATTTTCAAATTTCATGACTTATTTTCAAATTTCATGACTTATTTTCAAATTTTATGACCTTTTTTTTCAAATTTTATGACCTATATTTTCTAGTTAAATTTCATGACCTTTAGTTTCAAAAGCGGACGGCGGCAGGAGCTCAGCCGTTCTAAGCAGCACGGGGCCTCTGGATCGAGAAGCACACGGTCCTCTGCTGCTCGTCCCCATCATTGTGACGGATGTGGGAGGCGTGGCTCAGACGGCCACAGTCACTGTCCATCTTGGGGACCGCAACGACAACCCAACCAAGGCGGGCCATAAAATTGTACACGTCACTCGTCTTAAGGCAAGTGCTAAGAATTATTATCCAAACTAGCAGATACACACGTGAAAATTCTCGTGATTTTTTTACTAAGTTTTCGTTTGATTTGCCAGCGGACTCGGGCTTTGCAAAGGAGTTTCCACATTAAAGGACGGGCCTTTGGTATGAACAAAACAATGCTTACAATACATCTATACACCACCCAATTTTCTCCTATTTCAATCCTTAAGAACGTGACAAAGAAATAGACCAAACAAGCAAGCAACAAACTGTATTATTATTATCCATGTACGCTAGTGTACCAAGCCGTCAAAAATGACGGCAGGGATTCCGTGATAATACTTCAGTGGTGATCGCCATTGAACAACAATTCCAACAATTTCAATTCTTCTCCTTTCGTGCAAGTTTTCTTGGAACATGCTAGTTGTTCTTCCCACAAACCTTTCTCTTTCAATTCTTCTACTTCCGTTCAAGTCTTTTTGCCACATGGTGGCTGTCTTTTCCGCAAATATTTCCCTTTCTAATCTTTTCCTTACTTTAATTTCTTCCTGTGACATCGCAGCGCATACTGCAACTTTTCTTGCACTTTCCATATTTCTTTTCTCTTCGTCGCTTTCTTTCGATGAAGTTTGTCTCTTTAGACGCTTTTGTTCACGATCATTGTCCATCCTTGCTTCGCATTCTTGGTAAGTTTTTTGACAGATAGTGTTCAAACTTCAAACTTTCTAACTGTACGGATATTTTTGTTAATTCATTTTTGAGTGATGTTTTTGTTTAGCTTGCTATATTAAATCTGTCACTCTGATAACCGAGTTAGTTTTAAATTCTGTCTCCCAAATTTAATAACACAAAGAGAGTTTGGAATCATAAAAGCATTAAATTCTAAGAAACGACTAAAATTATTAAACATTGGTAGGTGAACGAATCATTGGGCCATTAACTGTATAGCTAAACAATTCTCTGATTTTATTCATTCTCCATTGATACATTCATCGGTATTAACATATTTCATGATTTATTCACATTGACAGTAATTTCATTTGCTAATGTTTACATTCAAAAACCCTCACTGCATGAATAATAACATTCACGTGCACCACCATTTTCAAATAATACTACCTCCAGCTTAGACACTACTATTGTATACTACCTAATTTTGCTACTGTTAACACTCAATTATAATATTTCCCGCTAAGATATTTCTGTTCCAACTGAATTTTATTTATTGAGAGTGAAATTACCATCGAACTGCTAAAACACTGCGTAGCAGTGTAGCATGCAAGGTTTTTTAACTTCCCACTGGTACTCTTAATTTCGTAAAAATTACTTATAAGAAACATTAATTTCAAAAGGACTTGAATAATTCTGAGCTTAAAGTACAATCCCGTCCGCAGAGACACAATGTACTTTACCGATGAATGCTAAAGTAAATACCACTTAGGAGACAATGTTTCAAAAATAGACAGCACGCTAGGAAACTCATGTTAAACGCATATTCTAAAACTATTTACCGTAAAAACATCTTCATTGGTTTAATGATTTGTTTCCTCTTCGGCAAAGGGGCAGAGTTCGATGCAGCAAGAGGGTTGTCACGTTAATAGCCTTCTTCTCCTACACGACCATGTTATCGGTAGATAAGATACAGAATGGAAGTTCTGATTATATTCATGAAAAATATTCATTTAAAACGCAATTGTTCGCCGTAGATATTTAATACATTCGTCTTTATAATAATTTCAAATTAGTCAAATCTAAACCGTAGAATTTCTCACCATGTTTTAACACAGCCTCGCAAGCTCAACTCAAAAGTGTAAAGCAAGTAGAATGCAGCCAGCTAAAGAACTGAAAAACTCCTCCTCTTAACAGGTTTGTCCGACAGTTTACTCTCCCACTAGTTGCACTTCATTAGAGGTGTAATACCTGGGTTACCATATCACAGCTCCCTTACTTTGCGGTGGGGATTTTGCGTATTTTTTTCCAAGCTTGACCTAATTTTTATTGAAAATAATTAGGAAGCCTCTAATTACCCCATTAGCGCAAAGCGTTCTGAAAAAAGTCGTAGGAAAAGTCTGTATTGTGAAATTATTTTCAAGTTCAAGAACTCGTATGTTTGACTTTCTCTTTCTCTTACTTTACAGTTTAAGGGCAATCTCTACTGTAAAAAAATCATTTATGTTCCCATGGTTAGTTGGGTTCATGGAACCAACTTTTCTTGCATCCTTTTTTCTTTAACCTATGCATTAATAAGTTGATATTCCGTTTGAGTAATTTTAGCGTGTAGATGAATTATTTGTGATATTTATGCAGCTGTGGGTACAATGTCCATGAATGGAAATACTTCGAGTCAAGTTTGTAAGCCATGTAGTCACATGTGAAGTGATCAGGATCTTACAGGATCATTAAGTGGTAAAGAGACACCTGAAATATGTAAATGCTCCGATGTGAGAGAAATACGACCACTCTGTAAGGATTACTCAGAATGCACAAAACCGTTGTGTGAAATCCCGATGGACGTATGAAAACACTAGCATTTGTAGCCAGACGATGAGAGAAGTGCTCATGAAAATGTAGAAGACATCATCGCTTAATGAAAGCTCCCATCTGAGACCACGCAAGTGACTATGCTAACATGAGCCAAGACGTAATCTTTTCTACGGAGACACGCAGCCATTCGTGCTTTGGTCGAACGCAAAATACTAAAATAATTTCAGATTAGAATTGTGTGACATACTGTGGACGAAACAGTTTTCTGATTCCCTTCAGAGAAGGTGTCCAAATTGACCAAGAAGTTATTTTTCATTTTTTCGTGATAGAGTTGTGCCTTGAGATATCTTCCGATTTGATTATTTTAGACTCGCTTTGTGTACAAGATTGAGATTCTTTCCACGCCATCTGACATCGTCTGATCTTGTCAGCGAAATTCCACGGCAGTCTGGTACAAAGAATTATAACTTCTGAGTTACCCTGACATTGCTGTAGCGGACTTGGAAATTTTATCCATTTCAGTGAATGAGAATTACTTTCATCAGCACTCAAACTTGACATATATGAAGAGTTCCTTGCTGATGCAACAACACCACACCGCTAACTTAACACGACACATGCGATTATTTTTACTAAGGTTTTGACCCATTCTTTCCATTAAAAGAAGATGCTTCGAAAAATAACTTAATGTTATAATATTCACGATTTTATCTTCCTGATATAATTGAACAATGCAAGATCACCTACGTAGTTGGGAATAAATATAGTTCATATTTGTCAGCATTTCGTTGAATTAGAACTGTTCTTTTGCGAGTAAATATTTTTGGGATGAAAGAGCGATGTGCTGTAACTATTTTTGGCGTTCGAAGGTTTTTTGTTTGGATCAGAATAACATTTGAAGTTTGTTTCAACCTTTTAAAAATGCAGTGCAGAATTGCAGTGGCACAAAAGTGTTCAAATATACAATTTGTAGGCGAAATAAAAACTGATCTTCACAATTGGAAGGTTATCCGGTGAACAGAAACTCACTTTGCAATGAAAAAAGTTAATGTTTTGCTACTTCTACAAACATGATATCAAAAGAACTTATATTGCAAAAGAGATTCTTGTTGTCAGAGTAATTAAATTCTTTTATTCAAAACCTTAAGATAAAAACTTTCTCGATTGATGGGATAATCAGAGCGCCCTTTAGGCAGGCACACGTTTGTGCTCGCTACTGTATAGCTCTGAAGTATTCATTTCATCAGTTGTTTTTCATCTTCAAATGAGTGAGTGCTCCCTGGAAAGACTTCCCAATTATTTCAGTTTTTCCAGGGCTCTCATTAATTCATTATTTCCCGCAAAATATCAGTTGTGGCAGCTGCACGATCGTCAAATCTAATTAATGTTCAATAGAGTTGGATCAAACGACGCCACAGCATGAATTATGCACAAAATTTCACTGACTCATTGTTCCATCTCTCAGAATTTTTTTTTGATAAAAGTGTATCTCCGGAAAAGTTTTAAATTGGAATTGAATTCATGTTTTGAAGTTCATTTTTCCTGATATGCAAGATATCAACAGAATAATAGATGGAGTTGCAAAATTTCATATTTATTTTTCTGCACATTTCTATTGATCACTGTACGGCAAAACACACTTGAAATGCGTGGGTGTTTTGCCGAGGCGAGAAAAAATGCATGTTTATTTCACAGCCTGCTCCAGCGAGAACCTGTAACTGTTACTAAATGATGAAAATCAGCGGCAAATGTGATACAATACATATGATTAATAACATCTAGCGTTTCATTTTATCAACAATCAATTTTATTTTCATTGTACACTTTCAAAAGCAAGGTCTGACAGCAAGGTTTAGAATTTTGTAATTCAGAAATTGTTCAAACATTCGCTGTAGATAACAATATGATCCTGTATATGTTCTCACGTACGAACACCATATGCTCCTGACTGCTTCTTTGGAAACTTTCCTAATTTAGTCTCCTAATCACGTAAGTACAAAATATTACAGTCATTTTAGCTAGCTTGTGGTTCAGAGCCCGTGCTTCTCATCTTTTATAATTACAACCATCAGAGCTAATTATTTTTTAAATAGAGTTTTCTGCATAATATAAGTATCCTCGTATTACCTTTTTTCTCATAAATACGCTCGAACAAAGTTTTTTATTGGTGTTAAGAGTAGTTTTATTAGAGCCATTTCCGTCATTAATGTTTTTTTCGAAAGAAAGCTACCTTTCTACCAGCCAAAAATAATTTATACATGAACGTTAACTTCCCCTATTATCAAATCTTCAGTACATGAAATATTACCTGTATATAATACAGTTACAGTTTTAATAGGTTCTATATCCCGTTTAACCGTAGCCCGTTTAAAATTCTCGACAACCAAAATTCAATGGAGAGCTGAACCACGGTGTTTTCTTCTCGCCCTACGGACACAATTTCTCAAGAGAATTTTTATTCCCTTTACCTAGACGGAACATCAGCTGACGCCCCTGGGGCGGGTGTACGTGAACGACCCAGACGACTGGGACGTGGGGGACAAGGAATGGCGTTGGGCAGGGACAACGTCCCATCCTATGTTTATCCTGCAGTCCCACACTGGTCAGCTCGCTATGCAGGGTGCAGCACAGGACGGCACGTGAGTTCTTTACGGTAGATCACTGGAAGCTCAGTTACTCATGAGACAATACAATTACGTACACTGTGCTCCAGTCGTAGCTACCGAGAGCGTATTAGCATGGATTAACATTAATTTTAGGGGGAAGGATCTATTCAGTGTACATGCCTAAATACTTTCGACATGAGACCACACAATTCTCTCAATCACGTTACAAGAAAACGTTTCCAATGCTATGTATGAGCTGCAGTTCCTGGTGTTTCCAATGCTAGGTATGAGCTGCAGATTCTGGTGTTTCCAATGCTAGGTATGAGCTGCAGATTCTGGTGTTTCTAATGCTAGGTACGAGCTGCAGTTCCTGGTGTTTCCAATGCTAGGTATGAGCTGCAGATTCTGGTGCTTCC